>CAUYLG010023907.1:0-17984 GCA_963573385.1 Cacajao melanocephalus
AGTTTGCTGAGAATGATGGTTTCTAGATTCATCCATGTCCCTGAAGAGTATATGAACTCATCCTTTTTTATGGCTACAAAGTATTCCATGGTGTATATGTGCCACATTTTCTTTATTCAGTCTATCATTGATGGGCCTTTGGGTTGGTTTCAAGTCTTTGCTATTGTGAACAGCGTGGCAATAAACATACATTTGCATGTGTCTTTATAATAGAATGACTTAGAATCCTTTGGGTATATACCTAGTACTGGGATTGCTGGGTCAAATGGTATTTCTATTTTTAGATCCTTGAGGAATCGCCACACTGTCTTCCACAATGGTTGAATTAATTTACACTCCCACCATCAACGTAAAAGCATTCCTATTTTGTCACATCCTCTCCAGCATCTGTTGTCTCTTGATTTTTAAATGATCACCATTCTAACTGGCATGAGGTGGTATCTCATTGTGGTTTTGATTTGCGATTCTCTAATGACCAGTGATGGTAAGCTTTTTTCATATGTTTGTTGGCTGCATAAATGTCTTCTTTTGAAACGTATCTGTTCATATCCTTTGACCACTTTTTGATGGGGTTGTTTTTTTCTTGTAAAGTTGTTTATGTTCTCTGTAAATTCTGGATATTAACCCTTTGTCAGATAGGTATATTGCAAACATTTTTTCCCATTCTGTTGGTTGCTGGTTCACTGTATTGATAGTTTCTTTTGCTGTACAGAAGCTCTTCAGTTTAATTAGAACCCATTCGTCTATTTTGGCTTTTGTTGCCATTGCTTTTGGTGTTCTAGTCATGAAGTCCTTGCCCATTCCTATGTCCAGAAACCTAGTTTTGATATATCAAGGGAACCTCAATTTGGCCAATGCAGTTCTAAAGTACCTTTTGTATATAATTTCCACTGTTCCAAATAAATACAAGAGGAAGACCCATAAATTTTAGACATATTACTAGCTGAAGTCCCAGAAGGAGGAAAATCATTATGAGATTTAGAATGAAAGAATATCACCCTTAAGATAATAATACTCACCAGTAGGAAAACCCATATTTTCCTTGCACAAATGGAACAACCATCCCTAAATTCCCAAACAAAGGTGTTGACCTTAACCAAAGGGAGGGAAGTAGGAGCCTGAGCAGAATTGTGAGAGAGGGTGCCTGAAATCCAAGGAAGTGGAGAGCACAAGGGGCTCTTTTCCAAAAAACGCCAATCTACTGTAACATAAGATCATTTTGAGTTCCACTTCTGACATCAGCTATGGGAACTTAAAAAACACACACACACACTGACATGAAGGTCAAAGGAAATAGCACTTATTTTGGAAACAAAGAAGTGCAACTCAGATACATGGGATCAGGGAAGCCCTGAATAGTGTCACATAAGGCAAGCACAGGAGAGGATTTCTTTACAAGGGATTTCCACAAAAAGTTGGTTTTGGTTTAGTTCATTGGCTACTCAGAAATTCTATATCCTAAATAAACCCATTTCGACTAGTTAATTAATTAGAGTACTCCCAGATGAGAGATGTCAAAAACCTGATACTGACTTCTGTTGTTTATCCAAGTGTATTGGAACATTCTGTGTTTGACCTTTAGCAGGTGTGAGTGTGCATTCCTCTCAAAAGGATTTCTTGACTCCTCTTTAGAAAGGCTTAGTCTTACTTCATTTTCTTTCACAATCCCATTCTTTAATTATTGGAGAGAAGTTACTGATTAGTTTCTTGGGTCTTCAGAATGAATCTTCTAATTTGACTTTGGAGCAATCAGTTTTTCCCACGTACATGGGGTTTAAGCAATTATTCCCTGGCTGACTGTGTTAAGAATTTATGCCTTGTCTTTAGTCAAGGTTTGAGATAGGATGACAGAGGATTGTATTTAGGCTATGCACCACTTGCCTAACAAACATTTTTCCTAGTTTGTTTTTTACATGCTAAAAAGATTAATGTATCTAAGTACACAGTTTTTCATTTTTGTTTCAAAATCTATAAACAGTTTTTTAATGTGTTCATTTCCTTTATTTATAAACTTCCAAATTCTATCATCAAAGGGTAAAATATATCTTATTTTATATTTACTTCTTATTTGGAAGTTTTCTGAATTTTTCCATTCAACTCCTTAATCCATCTGGAATTAAAATTGGGACGTGGTATAAGATTGAAATCTCAGATGATTTTTGAAAAAATTAATGCACAACACTATTTGTTGAGTAATTCTTTCCCTCATCCCTGACGTGTGGCTATGCAATCCTTTGCATTTTCTATAATGGGAGGGCACATGGGAGAAAAATTTTAGATTCTTCCAGAATGCCAGAGGAGGAATGTGTCTTAGAGATTGCATCTAAGCCCATTCTTTATCAAATGGAGAAACCGGGGCCCAGAACAGGTAACTGGCTTGCCAAATGTCATGCTAGTTAGTGGTGGAGTCAAGTCTCAAACTAAGATTTTCTGACGTCCAATTTGGATTTTAAGCTGTATTCCTTTTTTCTTATCCAGCTTCTGGGGCAGCTTGACAACTTAAGGTTAATTAACCAGCCACAGAGGAAGACAATACCCCCAAGTAGAGAGATTCTGAAAGGTCCATTTCAGCTTATCTCTACCCCCCTAGCCAGCTCTTGATCATAAACACGGTCAGACTGAGAAGTCGATGCCACAGTCTATAGAAATAAGAGGATCAAAGCTGGGGGGAAATGCTGACTATGAAATGGGTCCATGATTTAAGCATCTTTACATGTATTATATTGACTACAAAAATTGTATAGCTGAAGCAATCAGGAAGGATCAAAGTAGGTGGGCTTTTCTCAGGAAAGAAGGAAGGAGAACTTAAGGTGGATTTCAAAAGATAGGCTGAAGACCCCTGAATTGGGAGCAGAGTTTTCACTTTGCTCCCCTCAAAACACTCTTGTTGTCTGAGAACTTCCTTTGTGCTCTCTCTCTCTCTGAAATAAGGGTCTTATAATAAAGAAAATGCAAGATATTAGGAGGTGGGGACTTTGAAAGGTTGTTAGATCATGATGGCGTAGCCTTCAAAACTGGGATTAGTGCTCTTATAAAAGAAGTCCAGGAGTAAGCTCTCATCCTTTCCACCATGTGAAGACACAGCAAAACAAGCACTTTCTATGAACCAGAAAGCATTTTCTCACCAAACACTGAATTTGCTGGCACCTTGACCTTGGCCTCCTCAGCATTTAGAACTGTAAGAAATAAATTTCTGTTGTTTATTAAGCTACCAGGTTATGGTATTTTGTTGTGGCAGCCTGAATGGTCTAATACAGTCCCTTTATCCATCTTTGGTTGACATTTCTTAGTCCTTTGACTCTTCTTTGACATCCAGTAACTTGGATACTGTCATATAAAATTAATTACAACTAACACATCTTATGTAAATAGGAAGGAATAGAGGAATGGGAAGGTAGAAGGAAAATGATTAATATAAACACAGATATCTTGATATCAGCATAAGGAAGTACTCCTAACTATTGTAGTTCTGGATTTTGCAACTAGCCAGAAGGTAACAATCAATGTTTTAAACAACTTTCTTCCTTCACTACCTCCTTCCATTAATCCATTCCATATTACCTTTGCCCTCAACTGGTTGAGCTTTCATGACTGGAGATGTGACCCAGTCTTCATTTCTCAAGTGTCTGAGCCATTATGAGTCCTGTTTGTATGGGTTGCTGTAATTTTCCATTGACTTAAGTCACAGAAAGTGGAAGTACTAAGAGACATCCCTGGGGAACACCTGCATTACAGATCCTCATTATGTGTAGCAATGCAATTTCTTATTGATTGTAAGTATTGTACAATTGTAAGTATTGTACAATTATAAGTATTGTACAATTGTAAGTATTGTAGCCCCTTATTTTGCTATTTATTCAGTGGCATGAGTTCACCAAATGTCAATCTCAGCTATAAATTCAACAGAAGCATTGCCGCAACCTGTGGTGGATTCATTCAACCATTCAAATTAAGGCCTCTAAATCAGCACGATTTAAGTTACAGGGATGGGAAAAGTAATTTTACTAATGGATCAGTAGGGCAATAATGAATAGATTTAAAACCATTGTCATTCCTTGATTCTGTAACCTAGGATTCCTGGCTATTGGGGAAAAAGCACCACATTTTGGACACAAACTTAGAGCATATACCAAATTACAGAGGACATAAGCCAACCCTGCAAAATGTCATCTGGCTGGCTCTGTAACTGAGTCATCAAATCCATTCCACTTTCTATTGACCAGGTGCTTCAGGTGATAGGTAACATGGTAAGGCCAGTGAATTTTATGAGTTGGCACATTGCCACACTCTGGTATGAAATCAATTGTTGGTTCAGAAAGGACTCTGCATAAAAAACTGTGATAGTAGATAAGGCAGTCAGTAAATCCTCAGATGGAAGTTTTGGCACAAGCTTTGCAGGCAAAGTGGTAAAATCACATTTAGAATCATTGTGTACTTTTGTGAGAACAAAACAATGCCCATTCTATGATGGAAGTGGTCCAGTGTAATCAAGTTCAAAACTTGTAGCTTGCCAGTCCTTCTGAGGAAGAATGTCATATTGGAATCTTAGTTTTGGTATCTGCTGAAGCTGTAGCCAAATTGACTTTGGTGGATTGAGGTCCATGATTCTGAGCCCATGCATAAACTTCATCCTGGCTGCCACGACCACTTTCTTCATGAACCCTCAAGCAAAGACAAGAGCGTCTGAGAATGAGGCTGACTGACATCCACAGAATGCATCATCTTATCCCCTTGATTACTAAACTCTGCTGAGGTTGTTCTTTGGTGAATATTTACATGAAACCCAAATATCTTTATATTGTATGCTCATTTGCAGAGATAGCCACATATACCTCCTCCCCACATTTGTTTATTACTTATTTCATAATCATGCCCTTTGCAATGGACTTCCAGCCAAACTGTTAACCAATGTTCATGTAGTGGGGAAATTCATACGTCTGTCCCCATGGTTTTCTCTATGCAAAATGAGCAAGATTCTCTGGCATTCCTTTTCATTTTGGGTAACTGTATGTCCTTCAATAAGTGGCTTTTATGTTAAGGTTAGCAACAGCAGTTACTGTTGTTTGGAGCCGAGTACTATAACTGATACAGACATTGATAACAGAAATTAGGTTTCACGCAATAAAATTTAAGGAAATTGGGGAATTTTGAAGTTGATTATCTACCCCGGTAGGACTAAAGTCAGTTAAAAACTCCATTTGTCTTCCAGAAGGGGGATATGCAGCCCATGAAATGAAAGAGCATATCATTTAGTTAAGTGATTCTCTGAAATGTAAAGCCTTTGGAAGTCCTGGCTTTGGAAGACATCATTGCTGCCACAGAGAAATCTGAAAAATGTAAGTAGTTAATAGATTGCGAGGTGAAGTGGATACTTATGATGACACTAGAAAGCTTTTAAAAAGAAGCCTAAATTCTTGCTCAGAAGCCCAATTTCTTTGCTTAAGTGCTCCAGGAATATATGGAAGACAGGGAATATGTAAATAGAATTTCTGGAGGGCTAAGTTAGCTAAATCTTATACTCACCATTTGATCCTGTGTATTACCAAATTATAGAATTTGTTGATTTCTTAGCTTTGATGTCACTTTTGTCAAAATTAGTCACTGAAATGCAAAGAGTAAAAATTCAAGAGTAGTAAAGTTGAGAGAGTTAAATGAACCACAACTCCAAATGCCAACTGAGCCTCCCTTGCCAGCAGAAGCAGCCCTAGTCTTTGTCCAATGCAGCTATTTCTCCTTTGCTTAAATACCCAGTAATTTCCTGGCTTGTGATACTTAAATTGCAAGAAGAAGCCAATTTTCTTAATGCCACTATCTCATACCTATTGTCTCCAGACCTGTTAGTAGAGTCAGATCCCATCGTTTCTCTCCACACTGGGGTGGAGGATCAAATATCAGGTCAAAACAGTGAGAACAGTGTTTACAAATGGAAAGAACTGTGGAACGTTGAACATTTCCAAAATAAAACTTGTGTGGGAATGATTATGGGGGTGTTCATTTAAAGAAGGAGATATAATTTTAGATCTGATTGAATTTATTGATATGGTAAAACTTCCTAGAGAGTCTATTCAATATGCTACTGTAGCAGCTTTACACAAGACTGAAATTATTGTGATAAATATAAGTTTGCAAGATCTTACACCTTCTCAAACAATCGCATCTGAAGGAGAATGTATTAGCAGAAAGTAGAAATGAACAACAGTGGTGAGTAGAGATAAAGCTCAGGGAAAATGGAGCCTCAGAATTGAGGTGAGGGAGTATAAGATAACAGAAGAAACGTAAGAGAATTATCTGTTTCTGGATGCCCACTTTATGCAGGGCACTACTACAGGAGCTTCTGGACATCACCTCTAAATTTCATTTTATACTCTCAATAACCACATGACATGGGAATTATTATTATTTCCACTTTAGAGGTGAGAAAATAGGTTCAAGGATGTTAAGTAACTTGTCCCAAATTACACAGTTGCAACATAGAGACATGATAGGAGTACAGGTCTAATGCCTGTGATGCCAGAGCACAGGGCAGGGGAGTCTGCAAAGGGAAGGGTACCTTTCCCTTATATAAGAGATAAGTCCTCCTAGCAAAGCTCAGCTGAATCAGAAGCAGGAGAAAACAACCTGTAGCATTGTCTGACTATGCCACCAGAGGGCACAGGTTTGGAAATTTTCTTTTTACATAATCTATTGCTGTTTTGTTTTCTGTAGGGACTTGCTGTAGCTGAGAGAGCAGACAATGTGTTATATTACATGGACTAACCTCGCAGTCTAGAGACCTGAGATTGTTACTCTCTTTCTTTGGGACACATGTACTAGTGACCATCACATTTGTGAGGTGTGCCCTCTTCAATATGGGCGGTGGGTGTCAGGTAGTTAGAAAGATCTTTAGGGTTCGGGACTGATATTTACTATCCAGCTCTGAAACCTCAGTGCTGACTGTGGTGCTTTCCACATAGTGTGAGGTTAGTCTATGTTTTGTTAAGAAGAAATAATGGTACACAGAATCACCCTATATCTACCACCCAGTGGCTTCCCAATGCCCTCAAGGTAAAATTGGCACTATTTATCTTGGCTTCTAGTCTTACCGTAGACTGCATATAAGCTTAGCTAAAACTAGCCCCTTATTCCCTGCCTCCCCTCCCACTAAAAATTAACACATACATTCTTAATGTAGTACTGAAGCTGGCAGTATCTGGCATCAGATGCTTCACAAAATGCCATGCCTATAGTAAATACTCAAAAGCAGGAGTTGCCATTTCTGCTGCTGCTGCTACTACTGGAGCTAGAAACTTTCAGAGTGAGGTTGAAATCAAGTCTCCTGGCTGAGCCCAGTTCTCTTTGTTGCCATTGCTTCTTTGCATATAATCAGGACACTGTTAATACTAGACAGTGGAATATTTAATTTCATTCTCCTTGACTTCTTCTGCATCCTCTTTTGGAGTCCTGTGACCAGGGGATGGTACAGGGAATTTTAGTGACCAGAAGACAGGGCTGGTTTCCGCCTTAGCAGATATATATGTGTGCAGCATCAGAAATCTAGGGCTGAAAGCTACCTTTAACATCATTTCTTCTGTGAATGCATGTATAATTTCTAAAGAACCTATTATAGAGGATCACCCAGCCTCTGCCTTTGTACAACTTTCCCTCAAAAAACTGCCAATCCCTGTACTGTTTGGCCTAATAGTGAGAATTTTTTCCTGCTGCCTCTTGGTGCTTTTGCCTGTGACCCTCATTCTGCCTGCTGAAGACACTCTTGCTAGCATGGACCTAAACCCCTCAAGCTCTGACAATCCTTTTTCTTTTGTTTTGCATGAAGGTCTGGCAGCCAAAGCAATCACTCAAAGTTCAAACCTTATCATTTTTTTTTTTTGCTTTGTTCCTTGTGTCCTTGGCTTTGTACATCAGCTTTCAAAATACCATCCCAGAGTTAATGCTGAGTTAATTTGTAACTAAGAGTGCTCTAGTTTTGCAATACAGGACATGCTATAAAAATGGAAAGATGTTGCTTCCTGAGAGATGCAGGTGGATTCTTGGGCATTTGTTGTAAGTATCTTTTTTCTCTTTGGAAACTTTGAACATCTCTATCAACAAGGCAGAGTCCCAAATAACCAAGTCGGTAAGTCAGAGTCCCAAACCAAATTCCTGGCTCTAGGGGCAAAGTTCTAAGTGTGGTCATCTAATAATTGACCTTCTTACCAGCCCCAGTGACTTTTAAAGAAAGAGGACTCTGATGACAATGTGGAGATTTGATAGAGTGGTGAAGAAAGGGGGGTTGATATGGAGGATATAGGAGACAGTGTGACCTGTTAGGAGCTGATATAGTAGTTCAGGCCATAAACTGAGAGGCAGAGGTAGCAGGAATGAAGAGGAGGGAGAAGTTTTCAGAGCTATTTAAGAGTTAGTATTCATAAGACTTCATGCTTCACTAGATGTGGGGAATGAGAATAAAGGAAGACTCTAAGATGATTCCCAGGTTTCTGGCTTAGGTGTCTCCATAGACAGTGATGTGATAGACTGAGATGTGGCATGAAGATGAGGGAACAAGCTTAAGGGGTAGGGAGATGATGTGTTTACATCTGGCAACTTTCAGATTTTCTTATTGAGACTGAGATCTGTGTGAACCATCCTGGTGGATATATCCAAACAGCAGCTGATTAAATGGCTAGGAGCTCAGGTGAGCAATCTAACCTAGAGAGGTACAGTTTCTAGCCATTGAATGCCTAGGGTAAGATCACTCAGGAAGAAGATTGAGGGCAGAGGAAGGATCCTTTTTCTGACTTCCTAGATCTCTTCCTTCTAAGCACGCATGTCCACTTTCATGGGATTTCCACACCTGACTCCTTTACTCCATTTCTTTGTACTCTTCTAGGATCAGAGAACCTTACGCCCTATTTTTCTGGCTTTCTTTCTAATAATTAAAAGTAACATGCATAAGTGTAAGAATAATAGTGTTGAGATGTCTTACAACTTAGAAATGACTGTTTAGATGTTACTAAGATGAATGGTGAAATAAATATAAAATTTAGAAAGTTATTCTTTCATTTTCCTTTTGTTTGAAAATACCTCTGTGGCTTCCATGCATTGCAAAATGCACGAATTTTAGCTTACGATCTTGTATGTGGCTCCATAAACTACCACCCATCCATTCCAACTAATCACATATTGTACAAATTGTTTTCATTTTGTCTTTTAGCCAAAGAAGATGCAATTGATTTCTCATCTCATCTCATAGATTTTATCTTAAGAAAATGCCAAAGTAAAAACATCCAAAATTCTAATCTACAATGCAGAAGGAGTACCAGTTTTACCTAAGAATACCCTCTCTCTCCAAAAGGCTGCCTCTAGTTCAAATAAGTGATTCCATTTTTGTAAATTTAATTTGCTCACAGCATTTTCATTATGCTTCTATAACATTTGAATGACAGTACACAACATTATTTCTGTGGCCCCAGCAAGCCACTTCTTGTACTCCCTGTCCATATTAGATGCATCTCCAGTTTTTCAGGGACGAGAAACCCTCACTCAGCCCCTGATGAGTACATCATCAAATATTTACTATTCTTTTATTAATCAATATGGGTGATAATTATGTGTCTCTGGCTCAGAGAGTGTTTCATCCAACTAAGGTCCCACAATGGTTCTCTCACTTCATCTCTTATAGATTAACTTCCTTCCAAAATGTCATCATTCCTCTATCTGGTTCTCTTGGTACTTGGGCTTCATGCTTCAGTCCACTGTGCACCACCTGAAGGCAAAGTAACTACCTGCCATTCACCTCAACAAAATGCCACTCTCTATATGATGTCATCCATTAATGCTGACTTTGCATTCAACCTGTACAGGAGGTTCCCTTTTGACCCCGGATAAGAACATCTTCTTTTCCCCTGTGAGCATTTCTGCAGCTTTGGCTATGCTCTCCTTTGGGTCCTGCTCCAGCACCCAAACTGAGATTGTGGAGACCTTGGGGTTCAACCTCACAGACACTCCAATGTTAGAGATCCAGCAGGGCTTCCAGAACCTGATCTGTTTACTGAATTATCCAAAGAAGGAATTGGAATTGCAGATAGGAAATGCACTCTTCACTGGGAAGCATCTGAAACCACTGGCAAAGTTCTTGGATGATGTCAAGACCCTTTATGAGACTGAAGTCTTTTCTACCAACTTCGCCAATGTTTCTGCAGCCAAGCAGGAGATTAACAGTCATGTGGAGATGCAAACCAAAGGGAATGTTGTGGGTGTAATTCAAGACCTCAAACCAAACACTATCATGATCTTAGTGAACTATATTCATTTTAAAGGTAAGACTTTCAGATGTCAGTTTCCAGTCTAGGGTTCAGATACTTGGGTGGAGTGCTGAGGGGAGATCATGGTCTCTTATTACTGGCATCAGTAGGTGTCCCTCATACCACAGTGATCTGCTCTACTGGACATAGCTGTGAATAGTATTGGATCTTCCAAGATGGACACACAGCTCTGTGAATGAGTCCAGGAAATTTCTAGGGAGAGGGCCCTTTCAGAGAGGTGGGTGACAATGGCATGAACATCTTGCTCATAGGTGGCTAAAGATTTATGGTTTCCAAAAGATTTGGTGAGGTGGGACAAGCTTGTACTTGTCAAGTAGACATATTTGTATGTAAAGCCTACTGTGATTCTCACTTGCTGTGCACACTTAGGCATGTTACATATACAGTTTTATCATGTGTTATGCACTCACTGTGTACCAAATACCATCCTAAATGTGTGGTATACACACGCTGTCTCATCCAATTCTCCTAAGTTCACACAGTTAATAAGTTTTAGAGCTCATATTCCCAGCAAGGTCTGTGTGAATCTAAAGCTGATGCTTGTAGAAACAAGAATCATGTGACTATTTTCTAAAGGTACTGTGCTCAAGTGATTTCTCCTGGTTCTATAGTGTATGTCAGCCACATTGCTTGGAGGAGTTAACAATTGTTGGCCACAAACCACACATATACAGATTGGCTAAAACAGCAGAAAAGATCTGTTGTCTCATTTCACCCCAGTGTGTTGGATGTCCTCAAACCTTTTGATGGAAGAGGAAACTATGGCTCTGATGGGCTTAGTGTGATGTAGGAGTTTTCAGCACAGACCATGGAGCCCAACAGCCCTGGGTGTGATTCCTGACTCTGCCACCTGTTAACTGGGAGACCATGTCAAATGACTTTCTCTGTCTGATCCTCAGTTACTTGTAAAGCAGGTTGACTTGTAAAGCTGGTACCTAACTCTATGGTGGTCTTAATTTACTAGATGACATGACTAATGGAAAAGTTCTTGTTGGCACTAATACCAGTTTAAAATAAACACCTCTCTTTCTTTGTGTTTTAAGCCCAGTGGGCAAATCCTTTTGATCCATCCAAGACAGAAGACAGTTCCAGCTTCTTAATAGACAAGACCACCACTGTGCAAGTGCCTATGATATACCAGATGGAACAATACTATCACCTAGTGGATATGGAATTGAACTGCACAGTGCTGCAAATGGACTACAACAGGAATGCTCTGGTACTCTTTGTTCTTCCCAAGGAGGGACAGATGGAGTCAGTGGAAGCGGCCATGTCATCTAAAACACTGAAGAAGTGGAACCACTTACTTCAGAAGGGGTAAATGCCTCAGAGGATGTGTGGGTGGAAGGTGGGCATAGCAGTGTAGGTGAGATTGAGTTCAGCAGAAACCCAGAGGCAGAAGAATCACCCTGAACTACCCAACAGCTATGTATGATCACTAGAATATGTCAAGAACATACCATCTACCAGGCCCTTGGCTGGGCATTCTACACACTTTATATCATCAATACACATCAACAAACCCACAAAGGAGGCAGTATAATTGGCATTTTTCAAATTAGGAAGTCAGGTCTTGAAAGACAAAATGAGCTTCCCAAAGTCAGCCTGCTAGTAAATTGGTGCCTTCCTGGAAACAAACTATAGCTCAAGGAACAGGTTGGATTTTGATTTTGAAAGGCGATTGGGCAGCCACTCTGGATTGGAAGTACAAGATAGAAAACCATGAAGCTCCTGGGTGCTACCCCTTAACCTTCATGTCACTGTCTCCCCAACCTTGGTTATTACCCCAGATATATTTTCTCTTGATTATAAAGGAGTTATGTCTCTCTACTCCTAGTGTTTCAGCCCAACATTGGCTGAACCTGAGTGTATTCCTTTCAGAATAACTTCTTTAGGTTTGGTGCCATATATTGACTTATATAGTAATGGTTGTCAATACTCAGGGGAGAAGAAAAGTCCAATATAATACTAGCCTGAGCGAGAGAAGGAGATAATCATGAGCTTGATGCGGTGATTGCCATGTGTTCCCTTCCTCTTTCTCCACAGGTGGGTTGACTTGTTTGTTCTAAAGTTTTCCATTTCTGCCCCACTTTTGAAGCCACACTTTTGAAGCCACACTTTTGAAGATGGACATTCAGCATGCCTATGCTGAAATTGCTGAGTTTTCTGGACTTACAGAGGACAATGGTCTGAAACTTTCCAATGTAAGTTGATAAACTAGAGTTCTTAAATGTATAAACTGGAAAGGTGATTAGGAGTTAATTAATTCAAGTTTCTTATTTTACCAATTAGCAATCTGATGCCTAGAGAGGCAGTGTGACTCTTTCTAAGCTAGAATCACTCCAGAGTCATCCCTTTACTCCAAATAAGTAATTGTATCAATTTCTTCCATCCTTGACGTTTATGTCCTAAAATTACTCTGATAGAACAGCTTAATGATCAGAAGTTACTCTGGTGAGATGCAGTTCTGGAGGAGGTGTAGGGAGGGAATGCTTAAGAGATGACTCCTGGAGGCAGAATGCCATGGAATGGATGCTTCCCCAGTGGCTAGCCCTAAACTCACTGGAGATTGATTGACTACATTTAGCCAAGGAGACTTCATATTCGAGCACCATCAACATAGTATAACAAAGGGGTGGCCCCATCTTTCCTTTCCCTTTCTTTCTTATAGACCTTTCCAAAGACTGTTCCTGTTTCTTCAGAGACCAACAGGGTTTGTTCTCTCCACACAGGCTGCCCATAAGGCTGTGCTGCACATTGTTGAAAAGGGAACTGAAGTTGCAGCTGTCCCTGAAGTTGAACTTCAGAATCAGCCTGAAAACACTCTCCTACACCCTACTATCCAACTTGATAGATCTTTCATGTTGTTGATTTTGGAGAGAAGCACCAGGAGTATTCTCTTTCTAGGGAAAGTTGTGAACCCAACGGAAGTGTAGTTGGGAAAGAGGCCATTGGCTAATTGCACGTATGTATTGCAATGGGAAATAAATAACTAATATAGCCTGGTGTAATTGATGTGAGCTTGGACTTGCATTCTCTTGTGATGGGATGAAGATTGGACCCTGTTTGAACTTTGTTGGCTGTGGAAGAGGCCAATCCTATGGCAGAACATTCTGAATGTCAATGAGTAATTCATTATTATCAAAAGCATAGGAGGGCTCTATTTTAGTATATTTCTCTTTGTCAGAATCCCCTTCAATTAGTTTGCTCTAATAAATTTGACTGGGTTGAAAAATTCTCCCTTCTCTGTCTTATGGGGAATAGCTAAAAAGCAGGTCAGGTCTTCATATCCCAGTATTCCAATAAGCTCAATGGACATAAAGCAATGCAAATGTATTGTCTAATTTGTGAACTCAACCCCCTTCAACTGTCCCATTAGAAGGATTCTCTGTGTTCTTGCCAGATCTGTCATTGGTAGGTTGAATAAAGGTACTCCCACTATGGGGAATAGTTACAGACTGAGAGGGACGTAGCTTTTGTGTCTGGACAAGCATGGGACAATACAGCAAGACAGAGGTAAACTCCCCTGTCCACCCTGACCTTTCCCTACCAAATTATATTTCCACCATGCAAATTTATAAACTGGGAGTAGAGAAAGAAAGTAATTCATTCACATCATATCTCATAGCCCCTCTTTTTCTGTATCCTAATCAGACTTCTTTCCATATATAGCACCCCTGTCCCACTTGTTTAAGTAGAAATCTCCTTTTTGGCTCTACTTTGACTGAAGCTTGGTACTTTTGTATCCCCAGATCCTTCAACAACCTTCCATCTACCTCTACATGCCAACTCATTCACACCCAACAAACTAGACTTTATCTCATTTAAATATACATTGTGTATATTTAAAGCTTGAGTATAAATGGCACAGTGAGTGATAATGATGTAGCACCTGAAATTCTAGTCCTGAGGTAAAACACTTCAGTGACAGAAAAATAGAAAAAAAAATGCAAAAATACTATTGCAGATGTTGTGCTTCTATGTTGAAATAAATATTTATGTTTAGAAAAGCATGTGCACTATAAACATTCTAATTTTTGCTTATTAGACCCATGTGCATGGAAGTTTGCTTATTCCAGGTATAGTTCACACTTTGCTTTTGTGTAAGAAATTTTCGAAGCCCAGAATAGGATCTCTGGTACAAAAAATTCATTATTAATATGGAGTTTTGTTTAACTAAAGTTGCATTACAATCCTGACTCTGCTAATTAGCGTTTGGTGATCTTGCACAAGGCATTTAAACCCTTTACCTTATTTTCTTCATCCGTAAAATGTGAACACTAAGAATATCCACGTCATTGGGGTTTTGTGAACCTTCAATGTTACAAAGCTTGTAGCATGTAATATGCTTATCACAAGCCTAAGACCTGATAAAAAGCCCTGTAAATATTAGTTGTTTCAATCATGTTGATCAACATCAGGCAGTGGGCTGGTATCACAACCAGGACTGTAATGTGAGTCTCTTGATTTGCAGGTTTCTGTTCTGTAGCTAAGGCTCTACCTCCAGCGGCCAGAGTAAATGTAATATCAACTCCTTCCTACCCTCTACCCTCCATCAGAACTTGTCCTGGAAGGAATATCAGTATCTTCAGAGGGAAGTCAGGGATTAGAAAGACATCATCCCTCAAGTACTTTGTGTGTCTCCTGAGACTAAACCTTGTTCAATCATGCTTTCCTGTAGCCAGGTCATGAAGGGCTATCACTGTTTCTCCTATGAGTCACAGCCATTAGCAAACTAAGAATAGAATATAACTTCCTTAACCTCATGAAGGTTACTCATAAAATAACTAGAACATGTATCTCACTTAATAGAGAAAATTTGTAGCAGAATTTCTACTCAATTGGGAATAAGACAAGGATTCTCTATATTGTTGCTTTTATTAAACATTATATTGGAGATGTTAGTGCAGCAAGATAAGAAAAATAAATAAGCATTATAAAGAATAGAGTGGTAAGGAAGAGAAATCTGTCTACACAGAAAAACCAAGAAAATATATTAATAAATTCTTAGAACAAAAGACAGAAAACTTACTGGGTAACCAGCCACAAGAAAGTAGTGGTATGGATTGCATGGAATTTACAATTCTGCTTTCCATTCTACAATGTGATACAATGATAGACACATGGCTTCCCTGATATACTGCAAGTTCTAGCCTCCCTATCAGTTAGATGTAGCCATGTAAGTAAATTCTCAACAATGAAATATGAATGTAGGTGACACGCAACATCTATCAACTAGGGCTTTACAATACTTGGGTACTTCCTACACCCTTTTTCTGCTTCCTTTAAGCTGGATTGTAGACTTACTTATGATTAAGTTTGACCACAAACAGATAAAGAGCTCCTTGCCAGTCTTGTGAAACCTATGTACATCTTTTAAGAATAATGCTTTAAATGCTTAAAAAAAGTAGGATTACAATGCCACCAATAATATGGAAATACAATTATTAAAATAATACTGAAATTACATCAGCAACATAGCAGAATAGAAAGCCCTGGATCCTCCTGCCCCACCTTCTTGACAAACACCGATTCAACAACAATACACAGACAAATTCCCTTTGTAAATATACCCATTATTCAAAGCAGTATGGAGGTTCCACAAAATGTTAACAACAGAACTATCATATTATATAGCAATCCCACTTCTGAGTATTTATCAAAATTAATTGAAATCAAGATCTCAGATAGGCATTTGCACACCAATGTCCACTGCAGCATTATTTACAATAGGCAAGATATGGAAGCAATCTAAATGTCCATAGACAGATGAATGGATAAATGTTTCTACATACAATGGAATATTATTCAACTCTAAAGAAGAAGGTAATCCTGCTATTTGCAACATGGATGAACCTTGAGTACATTAAGCTAAATAAAATAAGCCAGTCACAGAAGTACAAACACTGTATTATTCCACTTATATGAAGTCTCAAAATTAGTAAAACTCATAGAAGCAGAGCATAGAATGTTGATTACTAAAGACTGCAAGAAGGGGGAAATGGAGAGTTGTTATTAAATGTGTATCAAGGTGCTGACAAATTCTGTTTCTAGCAAGGGCTCTTTTCCTAGCTTGAAGATGGCCACTTTCTCATTCTGTTCTCATATATTCTTTCCTTGGTGCATGTAGAGAGAGGGAGAGGGAGAGAGAGAGAGAAAGAGAGAGAGAGAGAGAGAGAGAGAGAGAGAGAGAGAGAATAAGAGCTCTCTTGTGTCTCTTCTTATAAGGACACTAATCTTATCAGATTAGATAAGATTATGAACTCAGGTAACCTTAATTACTACCTTACTCCAATAGAGCCACTCTGGGGATTAGGGCTTCAATATATGAATATTGGGGGTACACATAAAATCATAAAAGCCCAAGGCTGTTTCCTTTCCCTCCTCTCAAGCCATTTTGTAACCAGCTTAGGAGGCCTGTTCTGCTTTCCTGGTGTGTGTGTGATGTAATCAGTCTTGACACCTGACCCAAATTTTGGATGAGAATACATCCTGTGTCTGTAGGATGGCCACAGCAGATGATGTTAATTCCTCTTCTTGTCTGCTATTCCCTGCACATAAAGATCCTGAAGTGTTCAGGCAGCATCCATAGCTTGTTGTTCAATGGGACCCTTGCTGAATTTCATGGCAGAAGTGTTTTTCCTTTGGTGATCATGACTTGCAATGCTACAAAGCCCAGAGTTGTAGGGACAAGTTGTAAGGTCCCCCAGTGGATCATTTAGAGTAATGCGAGTGTGCTCATTCTATTTTCCATCAACTGCTTCCTGACTCATGAATTCTTCCTACTGGAAGCACACCATCATATAGTGGTCTCTGATTAAAGTTAGTATACTGTGCCCTGGAAGAAGGAATCCGGTTTTGTAAAGTATCACCTCTGAGCTGGTGCTTTATGTAAGCCTTCATCAGGTCATTTTGATGCTCTTAAATGACAGCAGCTTCCAAGTGCTACATGGATGGTCCCTGATTTATGATGGTCTGATTTACAATCTTTTAATGGTATGATGGTGTGAAACAATTCTGTTTTTCACTTTCAGTACAGTATTTAATAATTTACATGAGACACCCAACACTTTATTGTAAAATGGGTTTGTATTATGTTATTTTGCCCAACTGTAAGTCAATTTGATATATGATGGAATTGGAGTAACAAATCTTTGGGGAAATGATGATTACATCTATACTGGCAGTAGAACAATGGACTCACTTATGTAGAAAAATTATGAGAACTCTACCTTTTGCCACATACTAGAATAAATTCATGATGGATTAGAGACTCAAATGTAAAAAGTAAACTTTAAAATATTCATAGCATATCTTATAAAATAACAAATAGGGAAGGATTTTTGAAATAATAACAAAAGTAAAACACATACAGAAGAGTACTGGAAAATGTAACCTCAAGAATTGACAAAATACATCTTAAACAAAGTAAAACTATAATTATAGACAAGAATAAGATATTTGCAATAAGTATACCACTCACAAGATTAGTCACATAATAAATGCCAACAAAAGCAATAAGAAAATGACACATATCGGGAGAGAGATCCAAGATGGCTGATTAACAACAGCTCAGGATTGAAGGTCCCAGTGAAAGCGCAGAGAGCGAGTGGACGCTGCACTTTCAGACGAATTTTTGTTGCCCACAGACTGGGAGATTCCCGGCGGAGGAGCCACACGGGT
>CAUYLG010023908.1:0-21898 GCA_963573385.1 Cacajao melanocephalus
TATATCTGGCATTTCTCCCCATGTTATCCTTCACCAACCTCCCTACCCCGTGCTGTTCCTACCCTAGTCCCCCGCAACAGACCCCACTGTTTGATGCTCCCCTCCCTGTGTCCATGTATTCTCATTGTTCAACACCACCTATGAGTGAGAACATGCGGTGTTTGATTTTCTGTTCTTGTATCAGTTTGCTGAGAATTATGGTTTCCAGATTCATCCATGTCCCTACAAAGGACACAAACTCATCATTTTTTATGGCTGCATAGTATTCCATGGTGTTTATTTGCCACATTTTCCATGTCCAGTCTATCATTGATGGGCATTTGGGTTGTTTCCAGGTCTTTGCTATTGTAAACAGTGCCACAATGAATATATGTGTGCATGTATCTTTATAATAGAACTATTTATAATCCTTTGGATATATACCCAGTAATGGGATTGCTGGGTCAAATGGAATTTCTATTTCTAGGTCCTTGAGGAATCGCCACCCTGTCTTCCATAATGGTTGATCTAATTTGCACTTCCACCAACAGTGTGAAAGTGTTCCTATTTCTCCACATCTTTTCCAGCATCTGTTGTCTCCAGATTTTTAATGATCACCATTGTAACTGCCGTGAGATGTTATCTCAATGTGATTTTGATCTGCATTTCTCTAATGACCAGTGATGATGAGCATTTTTTCATATGTTTGTTGGACTCATATATGTCTTCTTTTGAAAAGTGTCTGTTCATGTCCTTTGCCCACTTTTGAATGGGTTTGTTTTTTTCTTGTAAATCTGTTTTAGTTCTTTGTAGATTCTGGATATTAGCCCTTTGTCAGATGGGTAGATTGCAAACATGTTTTCCCATTCTATTGGTTGCTGGTTCACTCTAATGATTGTTTCTTTTGCTATGCAGAAGCTCTGGAGTTTAATTAGATCCCATTTGTCTATTTTGGCTGTTGTTGCCAGTGCTTTTGGTGTTTTAGTCATGAACCTTGCCTATGCCTATGTCCTGAATGGTTTTGCCTAGGTTTTCTTCTAGGGTTTCTTGTAGGGTATTTATGGTGTTAGGTCTTATGTTTCAGTCTTTAATCCATCTGGAGTTAATTTTAGTGTAAGGTGTCAGGAAAGGGTCCAGTTTCTGTTTTCTGCACATGGCTAGCCAATTATCTCAACACCATTTATTAAACAGGGAATCCTTTTCCCATTGCTTGTTTTTGTCAGGTTTGTCAAAGATCAGATGGTTGTAGATGTGTGATATTGCCTCCAAGGCCTCTGTTCTGTTCCATTGGTCTATATCTCTGTTTTGGTGCCAGTACCATGCTGTTTTGATTACTGTAGGCTTGTAGTATAGTTTGAAGTGAGGTAGCATAATGCCTCCAGCTTTGTTTTTTTTTTTTTTTTGCTTAGGATTTTCTTGGCTATGCAGGGTCTCTTTTGGTTCCATATGAAGTTTAAGGTGTTTTTTTCCAGTTCTGTGAAGAGGGTCATAGGTATCTTGATGGGGATAACATTGAATCTATAAATTACTTTGGGCAGTATGGCCATTTTCACAATATTGATTCTTCCTAACCATGAGCATAAAATGTTTTTCCATCTGTTTGTGTCCTCTCTTATTTCGTTGAGCAGTGGTTTGTAGTTCTCCTTGAAGAGGTCCTTTACATCCTTTGTTAGTTGTATTCCTAGGTATTTTATTCTCTTTGTACCAATTGTGAATGGGAGTTCACTCTTGATTTGGCTCTCTTATTGGTGTCTGTTATTGGTGTATAGGAATGTCTGTGGGTTTTACACATCAATTTTGTATCCTGAGACTTTGCCAAAGTTGCTTATCAGTTGAAGGAGATTTTAGGCTGAGACGATGGGGTCTTCTAAATATACAATCATGTTGTCTGCAAATAGAGTCAGTTTGACTTCCTCCTTTCCTAATTGAATACTCTCTATTTCTTTTTCTTGCTTGATTGTTCTGTCTAGAACTTCCAACGCTATATTGAATAGGAGTGGTGAGAGAGGGCATCCTTGTCTAGTACCAGATTTCACAGGGAATGCTTCCAGTTTTTGCCCATTCAGTATGATATTGGCTGTAGGTTTGATGTAAATAGCTTTTATTATTTTGAGATACTTTCCTTTGATACTTAGTTTATTGAGGGTTTTTAGCATAAAGGGCTGTTGAGTTTTGTCAAAGGTCTTCTCTGCATCTATTGAGATAATAATGTGGTTTTTGTCTTTGGTTCTGTTTATGTGGTGGATTACGTTTATAGACTTGCATATGTTGAACCAGCCTTGCATCCATGGGATGAAGCCTACTTGATCGTGATGGATAAGCTTTTTGACGTGCTGTTGCAATGGGTTTGCCAGTATTTTATTGAAGATTTTTGCATCTGTGTTCATCATGGATATTGGCCTGAAGTTTTCTATTTTTGTTGAGTCTCTTCCAGGTTTTGGTATCAGGATGATGTTGGTCTCATAAAATGATTTGGGAAGGATTCCCTCTTTTTGTATTGTTTGGAATAGTTTCTGAAGGAGTGGTACCAGCTCCTCTTTGTACGTCTGGTAGAATTCGGCTGTGAACCCATCTGGACCTGGGCTTTTTTTGGTTCATAGGCTATTAATTGCTGCCTCAACTTCAGCCCTTGTTACTGGTCTATTCAGGGTTTCAACTTCTTCCTGGTTTAGGCTTTGGAGGGTGCAAGTTTCCAGGAATTTATCCATTTATTCCAGGTTTACTGGTTTATGTGCATAGAGTTGTTTGTAGTAATCTCTGATAGTAGTTTGTATTTCTGTGGAATCAGTGGTGATAGCCCCTTTATCGCTTTTTATTGCATCTATTTGATTCTTCTCCCTTTTCTTTTTTATTAATCTGGCTAGTGGTCTATTTTGTTGATCTTTTCAACAAACCAGCTCCTGGATTTATTGATTTTTTGAAGGGTTTTTTGTATCTCTTATCTCCTTCAGTTCTGCTCTGATCTTAGTTATTTCTTGTCTTCTGTTAGGTTTTGAGTTTTTTTGATCTTGCTCCTCTAGCTCTTTCAATTTTGATGATAGGGTGTCGACTTTAGATCTTTCCTTGCTTCTCATGCGGGCATTTATTGCTATAAATTTCCCTCTAGACACTGCTTTAAATGTGTCTCAGAGATTTTGGGACATGTGTTTTCATTCTCATTGGTTTCGAAGAACATCTTTATTTCTGCCTTCATTTCATTGTTTATCCAGTCAACATTCAAGAACCAGTTGTTCAGTTTCCATGGAGTTATGCAGTTCTGAGTGAATTTCTTAATCCTGAGTTCTAATTTGGTTACAGTGTGGTCTGAGAGACTGTTTGTTATGATTTCCATTCTTTTGCATTTGCTGAGGAGTGATTTCCTTCCAATATGTGGTCAATTTTAGAGTAGGTGCAATGTGGTGCTGAGAAGAATGTATATTCTGTGGATTTGGGGTGGAGAGTTCTGTAGATATCTATTAGGTTTGCTTGGCCCAGATCTGAATTCAAGTCCTGGATATCCTTGTTAATTTTTTGTCTCGTTGATCTGCCTGATATTGACAGTGGAGTGTTAAAGTCTCCCACTATTATTGTGTGGGAGTCTAAGTCTCTTTGTAGGTCATTAAGAACTTGCTTTATGTATCTGGGTGCTTCTGTATTGGGTGCATATGTATTTAGGATCCTTAGCTCTTCTTGTTGCATTGATCCTTTTACGATTATGTAATGCCCTTCTTTGTCTCTTTCGTTCTTTGTTGGTTTAAAGTCTATTTTATCAGAGACTAGAATTGCAACTCCTGCTTTTTTTTTTTTTTGCTCTCTATTTCCTTGGTAAATCTTCCTCCATCCCTTTATTTTGAGCTTATGTGTGTCCTTGCATGAGAGATGGGTTTCCTGAATACAACACAATGAAGGTTTTTGACTTTTTATCCAATTTGCCAGTCTGTGTCTTTTGATTGGGGCATTTAGCACATTTACATTTAAAGTTAATATTGTTATGTGTGAATTTGATCCTGCCATTTTGATGCTAGCTGGTTGTTTTGCCTGTTAGTTGACGCAGTTTCTTCATTGTGTCAATGGTCTTTACCATTTAGTATGTTTTTGGAGTGGCTGGTACTGGTTGTTTGTTTCTATGTTTAGTGCTTCTTTCAAGAGCTTTTGTAAGGCAGGCCTGGTGGTGACGAAATCTCTCAGCAATTGCTTGTTCTTAAAGGATTTTATTTCCCCTTTGCTTATGAAGCTTAGTTTGGCTGGATATGAAATTCTAGGTTGAAGCTTCTTTTCTTTAAGGATGTTGAATATTGACCCCCACTCTCTTCTGGCTTGTAGGGTTTCTGCTGTGAGTCTGATGGGCTACCCTTTGTGAGTAACCCAACCTTTCTCTCTGGCTGCCCTTAGCATTTTTTCCTTCATTTCAACCCTGGTGAATTTGACGATTATGTGCCTTGGGGTTGCTCTTCTTGAGGAATATCTTTGTGGTGTTCTCTGTATTTCCTGGACTTGAATGTTGGCCTGCCTTACTAGGTTAGGGAAGTTCTCCTGGATAATATCCTGAAGAGTGTTTTCCAGCTTGGATTCATTCTCTCCATCACATTCAGGTACACCTATCAAACGTAGATTAGGTCTTTTCAAATAATCCCATATTTCTTGGAGGCTTTGTTCATTTCTTTTCATTCTTTTTTTCTCTAATCTTGCCTTCTCATTTTATTTCATTGAGTTGATCTTCAATCTCTGATATCCTTTCTTCTGCTTGGTCGATTCAGCTGTTGAAACTTGTGCATGCTTCATGAAGTTCTCATGTCGTGTTTTTCAGCTCCAACAGGTCATTTATATTCTTCTCTTAGCTGCTTATTCTTGTTAGCATTTCCTCAAACCTTTTTTCAATGTTCTTAGTTTCTTTGCATTGGGTTAGAACATGTTCTTTTAGCTCAGAGAAGTTTGTTATTACCCACCTTCTGAAGCCTGTTTCTGTCAATTCATCAGACTCATTCTCCACCTAGCTTTATTCCCTTTCTGGTGAGCAGTTGTGATCCCTTGGAGGAGGAGATGCATTCTGGTTTTTGGTGTTTTCATCATTTTTGCGCTGTTTTTTTTTTTCCCATCTTCATAGATTTATTTACCGGTGGTCTTTCTAGTTGGTGACTTTCGGATGGGATTTCTGAGTGGACATCCTTTTGGTGATATTGAAGTTATTTCTTTCTGTTTTTTAGTTTTCCTTCTAACAGGCCCCTCGGCTGTAGGACTGCTGGAGGTCCACTCCAGACCCTGCTTGCTGGGAATCACCTGCAGCAGCTGCAGAACAATAAGGGTTGCTGCCAGTTTCTTCTTCTGTTATCTTCATCCCAGAAGTGTACCCACCAGATGTCAGCCTGAGCTCTCCTTTATGAGGTGTCTCTTTGGATAAACAGGGGTCAGGGAGCTGCTTGAGGAGACAGTCTGTCCCTTATAGGAGCTCAAGTGCTGAGCTGGGACCTCTGTTGTTCTGTTCAGAGCTGCTGGGCAGGTACGTTTAAGTCTGCTGACAGAACTCATAACTGCCTTTTTCCCAGGTGCTCTGTCTTGGGAAGGTGTGGCTTTATTTATAAGTTCCTGATGTGCTGCTGCCTTTTTTCAGAGATGCCCTGCCCAGCAAGGAGGTAGTCTAGTCGTAGTCTGCCAGCAGAGGCATTGCTGAGCTGCCATGGGCTCTGCCTAGCTGCTGTGTGAACTTCCTTGCAGTTTTGTTTACAGAACAGTTTTGTTTACAGTTAGAACTGCTTTGGTAATGGTAATCTGCCTTAGTAATGGCAGACTGCTTCGGTAATGGCAGACTGCCTCGGTAATGGCGGACTGCCTCGTTAGTCCTGGACTGCCTCCGTAATGGCTGATACCTTTCCCCCACTGAGCTTGACCGTCCTGGGTCCAGCTGCGCTTGCTGCAAAACTCTCAATCCAGAGCGTTTCAGATTGCTGGTCTTTGTGGGGGTGGGACCCACTGAGCCAGATCACCTGCCTCCCTGTTTCATCCCCCTTTTTTTTTCAGTTGAATGGGTGGCTATGTATCCCAGGCATTCCAGGCGCCAGTTGAAAGAGCTGCCCAGATTTTTGTGAGTTTTTGTGTGGAGACCTGCAGCACCGTTTGAAACAGCCATGCTAAAAACTCATGGCGCCTTTCAACCCGGGAATCTTCTGGTCTGTGGGCAGTAAAAACTCATTTGGAAATGTGGTGATCACTCACCCTCTGCGTTGTTCTCACTGGGAACTACACTCCAGAGCTGCTTCTGTTTAGCCATCTGGGGACTGTGTCAATGTGGTTTTGATTTGGATTTCTCTAATGACCAGTGATGATGAGTTTTTTTTCATATGTTTTTTGGCCGCATAAATGTTTTCTTTTGAAAAGTACCTGTTCAGTTTGGGAGGCTGAGGTGGGCAGATCATGAGGTCAAGAGATTGAAACCATCTGGCCAACGTGGGCAGATCATGAGGTCAAGAGATTGAAACCATCCGGCCAACATGGTGAAACTCTATCTCTACTAAAAATACAAAACTTAGCTGGGCATGGTGGCACATGCCTGTAGTCCCCGCTACTCGGGAAGCTGAGGCAGGAGAATCACTTGAACCCAGGAGGCAGAGGTTGCAGTGAGCTAAGATCTCACCACTGCACTCCAGCCTGGCAACAGAGCGAGACTCTGTCTCAAAAAAAGAAAAAAATAGTATCTGTTCATATCCTTCGCCCACTCTTTGATGGGGTTTTTTCTTGTGAATTTGCTTAAGTTTTGTGTGGAGTCTGGATATTAGCCCTTTGTTAGATGGGTAGATTGCAAAAATTTTTTCCCAATTGTTGGTTACTGGTTCACTCTAATGATAGTTTCTTTTGCTGTGCAGAAGCTCTTAAGTTTAATCAGATCCCATTTGTCTATTTTGGCTTTTGTTGCCATTGCTTTTGGTGTTTTAGTCATGAAGTCCTTGCATATACGTATATCCTGAATGGTATTGCCTAGGTTTTGAGGAATTCCAGCTAATAAATGAAAAAAGACTGAATTATAATGTCACCATTTTACAGCCCTTAATAAATTAACAGATCTAGCCACTGAGCTTTCAGTGCTTCTTATTATAAAAGGAGAAATTACCAAATATTATGTGCCTCCTGATGATAAATTAGGGATGATAAATTGAATGATAATACAGAAAAGGAAGTGAAGAACGTTAAGTGGCAGGATGGTGGCTACACTGAGAAGAAATGGAGGGTGGTATTGTGATTAGAAAGGGACATGTGGGGCCCAGTGTGGTGGCTCACGCCTGTAATCCCAGCACTTTGGGAGGCCGAGGCAGGCAGATCACCTGAGGTCAGGAGTTCAAACCAGCCTGCCCAACGTGGTGAAACCCTGTCTCTACTAAAAACACAAAAATTAGCTGGGCATGATGGTGGGTGCCTGTAATCCCAGCTACTGGAGAGGCTGAGGCAGGAAAATTGCTTGAACCCAGGAAGGGGAGGTTGCAGTGAGTCGAGATCGTGCTATTGCACTCCAGCTTGGGTAACAGAACAAGACTCCATCTGGGGGAGGAAAAAAAAAAAAAAGGACATGTATGGGGCTGTGGGGTTGCTGACAGAGTTCTATTTCTTGACCAGGGTAGGGGTTATAATAAGATGTTTGTCTTATCAGTCATTGGTCTATACATTTCATTTATGCAATTTTCTTTATATGCATTATATTGCTAATAGGAAAATTTAAATACATATATTAAAAATGTAAAACTTATGAATGATAAAGAAGAAAAAAACCAAACATTCAGTAAGACTTGCTTTTAGTAGACTTGTTCTACTTTTTTCATTCTCATAAGTCATTTTTAACCAAAGGTCCTCAATTATGAAAAATATAGTGCTTTGGATAATATTAGCATTTGTTACTGTGTTTATTTGAAATACTGCCATTCTGAACCAACTCGGTAAGCATTTTTTGCTTTTAAGTATTTATGATGAAGAGTAAATTTCTAACAATTCTTTTTAATACTTCCTTTCCCAAATTGAGGACCAAATGCAGAATAATAAAATTATTTTGATCTATTTACAGCCATTAGATTCTTGCAAAACAAATATAACTTCCTGATATTTTTCATTCATCTTTTTATTGCTTATATGCGTGTTATAATTAATTTTGCAGGTACTCATGACTTAGTATAGTATTCACAGCAGTTAAGGAGCATATGTAACACTTAAGGAACATTTTATAATATTCATATGACATTTAAATCTGTGTGTATGTAGGTCTAGTTCTAACATGTAACAATACCAACATAATTTTGTGCAATAACAATTTAATTTCTCTTATGCTACTTTGTTACTAAATTTGAACATTATATGCAAGCACTTTTGTTATACTTCCTAAACCTAAGTATTGTTTTTATAGATTTGTTGCTGTCCCCAGCTGAAACTTCAGCCTAGTGAAGTTTCTCCAAATTCAGATTAATAAAAAACTTTAAAAACTACCTGACTCAAGAAAAGTTGTCTAATTTGGCATTCATAATAATGGAACAAAAATGATATAAAAACCTTAATTATATCTTAATTATAACAACATAATGAAGCAAGAAAACATTTTATTAGAAATATAATGTTTAGTATTCTGTGTATCTTTAGTCTGTTGTTCAAATACTGAAAACTCTTCAGTAGAGCACCCAGTTGTGTAATAATAGTTATATTCAATCTTTAGTATTTTGCCTACTTCAGTTATATAGTGTAATTTTCTAGTTTTTAAAAAAATTTTGTTGTTATGAAGATATATCTATCAAGGAGGGAAGAAAGAGCATATTTAAGAGTTTGCTAGCTTGATTTTTATAACTTTAAAATATTTAAACCTGTAGTACTTGAGTCTTCATTTGTACTCTTGCCGTTGGGCCTGCAGATGTTATGGATAATCTATTATTTTTGTTACATAGCATTTTCCAGACATACTAGCCAATGAAATAAAACAAGAAACAAAAAATATAAGCATGTATAAGGTATCATTAAGTGAGACAATCTTCTCCATAGCAATATCAAAAGAATCAGTGACTATAAGAGGGTATGGTAATATTATTGAATATACAATCAATATCTAACAATCAGTTTCAATTGAGTATTAGGAAAATAAATACAAAAAAAGATAATACTCATAATAGCCAAAAAAAAAAAAAGGCTATAAAGTACCCTGGCATAAACTGAACCAAAAATAGGACTTTTTTGGAGAAAATTAAAATTCTCTGAAAGACTAAAACAAAATGCAAATAAATGTCAAAGTAAACCACATTCCGGGGTGTGAAGACTCAGCACTTGTAATTTCAGTCAAAATCTCAGGAGGAAGCTTTGGATAATTTAACAAATTGATTTTAATATTTGTGTATAATAGTGAAGATGCCTATATAGCTAATACAGTTTTGAAGAAGATCAAATTGAGTGGACTTACTCTTTTGCATACTAACATTATAAAGCTATAGTAGTTATAATGATGCTATATTGGAACAATACAATGGAAAAGAATAATGAATATAGTAACAAATCTATGCACAAATAAGAACTCAGTGTAGGATTGAGGTAAAATCATCAATCAGTGTATAAATGTTCAAAAATAAATTCCATGTGGATTGAAAACCAAAAATGTGATAAGTAAAATTGTACACTATTAAAACAGAAAAAGTAGTAAAACTGAAAATCAATTACTTGAGCATCATTTGGAAGGAAATTAAAGTAAGCGGTAGGAAAGAAAATTAGACCAAAATTAAGGAAATGCAAGATAAACACAATAGAGAAAATTAACAAAGCCCAAAATTGGTCTTTTGAAAAGATTAATTGATAAATTTTTACTAAAACTGATTAAGAAAAGAAAGAAGGCACAAATTATTGGTACCAGAAACAGAAGGGGGACATCACTATAACTTCTACAGAATTATTAACACTGACACCAGAAAAAACCCATCTGAAGATTCCTATATCTGTTAAAGAAATTGAATCCACAAAGCAACCTCCATGCCCAGACGGCTTCACTTGTGAATTCTTTCAAATGTTAACATAAAACTGACATTGTTTCTATCTTAACTTTTCCCAGAAACAGAAAAAGAACATTTACTGTATTCATTTTCTATGTCTGCTTTAACAAATTACCATAAACTAGATGACTGAAAACAGCAGAAATGTATTTTTTCTCAGTTCTAGAGACCAGAGTCTGAATTCAAAGTGTGAGCATGGCTATGCACCCTCTGAAGGCTCTGGGGGAGAATCCATTCTTTCCTCTGCCAGCTTCTTTTGGCTGTACCACTCACCAGTCTGGGTCTCTGCAGTCACATTGCCTCCTTCTCTTCTCAAGATCCCTAATTTAATTACATTTGCATACTCCTTTTTCCAAGTAAGGTAATATTCACAGGTTCTGTTGACAAGGTCACAAATAAATCTTTTTTTGGTGGTGGGGCACATATTCAACCCACTACATTTTCTAATTCATTTTATGAGACTAGGATAATTCTGGTATCAAAACCTACCAGGACATTTTAAGAAAGGAAATATACAGACCAGCCTTTCTTGTGAATAAAATGCAGAAATCCTGAAGAATATACAGTAACATCAGTTAACTAGAACTAGTAGACATTTATCGAATGCTTTATCCAACCACAACAAAATACACATTCTTCTTAAGGTTATATGGAACATTCACCAAGACAGACCACATTCCAGGTCATAAAACACTCAATTCATTTAAAAGAATAACATGCAAAGTATTCTTACAAACCACATTGAGTTGAACTAGAAGTAAACAATAGAAAGCCAAAAATCCCAAAATATTTGGAGATTAAACAACATATAAATAATACATGGGTAAAAGAAAAGGTCTTAAGAGAAAAGCAAAAATATTTTTAAATAAAAATGAAAATGCAACTTACCAAACTTTGTAGGAGGCAGTGTTTAGAGGGAATTTTACTGCATTGAATGACTACATTAGAAAAAATAAAGATCTAAAATCAAGAATCTGGTGAGATGTGGTGGCTCACGCCTGTAATCTTAGCACTTTGGGAGGACAAAGTGGGTGGGTCACCTGAGGTCAGGAGTTTGAGACCAGCCTGGCCAACGTGGTGAAACCCCGTCTCTACTAAAAATACAAAATTAGCCAAATGTGGTGGCATGTGCCTGTAATCCCAGCTACTTGAGAGGCTGAGGCAGGAGAATCACTTGAACCTGGAAGGTAGAGGTTGCAGTGAGCTGAGATCACACAATTGCACTCCATCTTGGACAACAAGAGTGAAACTCCATCTCACAAAAAAAGAAAAATTAAAATTAAGAATCTAAGCTTTCATTTTAGGAAATTAGAGAAAAATGGGCAAGGTAAAGAAAGGAAATAATGGGCTGATGCAGGAGGATTTCTTGAGATCATGAGTTTGAGACCAAGCGAACATAGTGAGACCCCATCTCTTAAAAAAAAAAAAATTAGATGGGCATGGTGGCATGTGTCTGTAGTCCTAACTACTCAGGAGGATGCCTTGAGCCCAGGATTTCAAGGTTACAGTGAGCTATGATCACCCCAGTGTACTCCATCCTGAGTGACATAGTGAGACCTTGTCTCTTAAGAGAAAAAAAAATGGAAAGGAAGAGTAGAAATCAAGGAAATTAATAACAGTAGAGAAAATAAGTGAAACCAAAAGCTGGTTCTTTGAAATGTTCAGTAAAATTGCTAAACCTTTAGCTAGACTAACAAAGATAAAAGAAGAACCAAAGCACCAAGATCAGAAATTAAAGGGATCGTTGTTACTGATTACATGGGCATTAAAAAGATAAAAGAATATTAACAACTCTGTTCATATTTTTAAAAAAATTTTTGTGGGTACATAGTAAGCATACATATGGGGTATATGAGATAGTTTGATACAGGCATGGAGTGTATAATAATCATATGAGGGTAAATAGGGATGTCTGTCCCTTCAAACATTTATCCTTTGTGTTATAAACAATCCAAATACTCTTTTAGTTATTTTTAAGTGTAGAACTTATTATTGACTATAGTTACTTTGTTGTGCTATCAAATACTAGGTCTTACTAATTCTTTCTACTTGTCATACCCGTTAACCATCCCCATGTCCCCTCCACATCCTCCTGCCCTCACCCTTCCCAGCCTCTGATAACCACCCTTCTACTCTCTACCTCCATGAGTTCAGTGGTTTTAATATTTAGCCCCCACAAATAAGTGAGAATATGTGAAGTTTGTCTTTCTGTGCCTGGCTTATTTCACTTAACATAGTGACCCCCCAGTTCCATCCATGTTGTTGTAAATGACAGGATCTCATTCTTTGTATGGCTGAATGTATATGTGTTGGATGTATATATGTTGGATATGTATGGATGAATGTATCCATTGTATATATGTCCCACATTTTCTTTATCCATTCATCTGCTGATGTACACTTAAGTTGCTTCCAAATCTTGGCTATTGTGAACAGTGCCACAGCAAATGTGGGAGTGCAGGTATCTCTTTGATATACTGATTTCCTTTCTTTTGGATATATACGCAGCAGTGGAATTTCTCGTTCATATGGGAGCTCTGTTTTCAGTTTTTTGAGGAGCCTCCAAACTGTCTACATTGTAGTTGTATTAATTTACATTCCCACCAACAGTGTATGAGGGATCCCTTTTCTCTACATCCTTGCCAGCATTTGTTATTGCCTGACTTTTGGATGTAAGTCATTTTAACTGGGATGAGATCATATGTCATTGTATTTTCATTTGCATTTCTCTGATGATCAGTGATGTTGAGCACCATTTCATATACCTGTTTGCAATTTGTGTCTTCTTTTGAGAAATGCCTATTCAGATCTTTGGCCCATTTTTAAATTGGATTATTAGATTTCTTTTTCCTATAGAGTTGTTCCTTATATATTCTGGTTATTAATCCTTTGTCAGATATGTAGTTTGCAAATATTTTTTCCCATCCTGTGGGTTGACTCTTCACTTTGTTGATTATATCCTTTGCTGTGCAGAAGCTTTTTAACTTGATGTGATCCCATTTGTCCATTTTTGCTTTAGTTGCCTGTGCTTGTGGGGGTATTACTCAATAAATTTTTGCCCAAAATGATGTCCTGGAGCATTTCCCCCAATACTTTCATGTAATAGTTTCATAGTTGGAGGTCTTAGATGTAAGTCTTTAATCCATTTTAATTTTATTTTTTTATATGGTGAGAGATAGGAGTCTAGTTTTATTCTTCTGCAGATGGATATCCATTTTTCCCAGCACAATTTATTGAAGAGACTGTCTTTTCCCCCATGTATGTTCTTGGCACTTCTGAGTTTACTGTAGGTGTATGAGTTTGTTTCTGGGTTCTCGATTCTGTTCCATATGTGTCTGCTTCTGTGGCAGTACCATGCTGTTTTGATTATTATAGCTCTACAGTATAATTTGAAGTCAGGTAATGTGATTCTTCCAGTTTTGTTCTTTTTGCTCGGGGTAGCTTTGGCTATATTCTGGTCTTTTGTGATTCCATATGAATTTTAGGATTGTTTTTGTTCTGTTTTTATGAAGATTGTCATTCATATTTTTATAGGGATTGCATTAAGTCTGTCATTTGCTTTGGGTATATGGACATTTTAACAATATTGATTCTTGCTTAAACCCAGGAGGCAGAGGTTTTAGTGAGCTAAGATTGCACTGTTGCACTCCAGCCTGGGTGACAACAAAACAAAACAATTGATTCTTCTAACCTATGAACATGGAATATCTTTCCATTGTGTGTGTGTGTGTGTCCTTTTCAATTTCTTGCATTAGTGTTTTATATTTTTATTGTAGAGATCGTTCACTTTTTGGCTAATTTGATTCCTTATTTAATGTTATTCCATTTTATTTGTGACTGTTGTAAATGAGATTACTTTTTAAATTTGTTTTTCAGATAGTTCACTGTTGGCATATAGAAATGCTACTGATTTTTGTATGTTGATTTTGTATCCTGCAACTTTATTGAATTTATCAGTTCTAATCATTTTTTGGTAGAATGTTTAGATTTTCCCAAGTATAAGATCATATCATCATCAAACAAGGATAATGTGACTTCTTCCTTTCCAATTTGAATGCCCTTTATTTCTTTCCCTTATCTGTTGCTCTAGCTAGGACTTCCAGTACTATGTTGCATAACAATGATGAAATAACATAGTGGGATCCCCGTCACTTAAAAAAAAAAAGTCAACATAGACTTCCAGTACTATGTTGAATAACAGTGGTGAAAGTGGTCATCCTTGATCTTAGCAGAGAGGCTTTTAATTTTTCCCTATTCAGTATGATACTGGCTCTGGGTCTGTCCTATGTGGCTTTTATTGTGTTGAGGTATGTTCCTTCTATGCCCAGTTTGTTGAGAGGTTTTATCATGAAGTGAGATTGTATTTTATCAGTGCTTTTTCAGCATTAGTTGAATTGATTATGTGGTTTTGTCCTTCATTCTGTTGATATGATATATCACATTGATTGATTTGCATATGTTGAACCATCCTTGCTTCCCTGGAATAACGCTCACATGGTCATGAAGAACGATCTTTTTAATGTGTTGTTGAATTCAATTTGCTAGTATTTTGTTGAGAATTTTTGCATCAATATTCATCAGAGATATTGGCCTGTAGTTTTCTTTTTTTGGTCTTGTCTGGTTCTGGTATCAGGGTAATACTAGCCTTGTAGAATGAGTTCGGAAGTGTTCCCTCCTCATCTGTTTTTTGAAATAGTTTGAGTGGGATTGGTATTAGTTTTTCTTCAGATGTTTGGTAGAATTCAGCAGTGAAGCCATGAAGTCCTGAGCTTTTCAAAACTTGGTGACTTTTTATTACGGCTTTGATCTCATATTCACAAATTTGATAACTTAGATGGAAAGGACCGATTCCTTGAAAGACACAAACTGCAAAAACTCACACAATGAGAAGTAAACTGAATAGGCATTTATATTAAAGAAATGTAATAATTAATAACCTTCCAAAACAGAAGGCACCAGACCCAGATGGTGGTTTCAAGGGTGAATTTTACCAAACTTTTAAGAAAGAAATGATACCAGTTCTCTATAATAATATTGTCCAGGAAATTGGAAGCAGAACACTTCCCTAACTCATTCTGGGAGCCCAGTGTTACCATGATACCAAGACCATAAAAATATTACAAAAAAGGAGAACTCAAGACCAACATTTTTGTAAAAATAGATGCAAAAATCTTTAACAAAATATTAGCAAGTCAAATTCAGTGATATACAAAATAATTGTATCCCACAATAAAGCAGAATTTATTTCAAGTATGCAAGGCTATTTTAACCATTCAAAAATCAGTGTAATCTATTGCATCAACAGACTAAAGAAAAAATCTTATGGGTCACATCAGAAAATGCAGAAAAAATACTTGACAAATTGTGGCACCCATTCATGATAAAAATACTCATCAGACTAGGAATAGAGAGGAACTTCCTGACTTGATAAAGAACATCTACACAAGACCTACAGCTAACATCAAATGTACCACACCAAAACAACGTGTTAATGATAGGAGGAACTACGTGTGTTTGTTGGCAGGTGTGTATATGGTAACTCTCTGTACTACTTGCTCTTATTTTAAATAAAAATTTTAAAGAGATAAATGTGAGAGGTGTCAAAATCATCCATGTGCAAAATGGAAATATTTTACAGGATGTAACAAAAGAATTAGAAAATAATTGAAAGGCAGGAAAAAAAAAACATACAGTAAACATCATAATAATTGAATAGTGGCAGCTTTTTCTCTGAGATGAGGATGCGACAAAGATATATTTCATTACCAGTTCTATTTATCATCGTACTACAGAAGATCATAGCCCCTGTAATAAGCAAAAGAAATAGAAAGTATAATTATTGGAAAGGAGGAAAGTTGGTTCATTACTTACTAGTGAATTGATGTTTTATGTAGAGACAGAGCAGGACTCCGTCTCGGGAAAAAAAATCAGAATGAATAAACAAATTCAGAAATATGGTTGGGTACAAGTTCAGTGTGTGAAAATTAACAGTATAAACTAGCAACAAGTAAAGAATGACATTTAAAATATTCCCTTTTTTTTTTTTTGAGACAGGGTCTCACTCTGTCACTCAGGTTCACAGCTCACTGCAGCCTTGACCTTCCCAGGCTCTGTTGATCCTACCACCTCAGCCTCCTGAGTAGCTGGGACTATGGGCATTCACCATCACACCTGGCTCATTATATATTTTTTTGTAGCAATGGGGTTTTACCATGTTGCTCATGCTGGTTTTGAATTCCTGGGCCCGGGTGATCCTCCTGCCTCAGCCTTCCAAAGTTCTTTGATTATAGGCGTCAGCCACCATGCCCACCCCAAAATATTCCTATAATAAGAACATTAAATAACCAGGAGAAAAAATCTAAAGATGAGCAAGGTATCTATGTGGAAAACTACAACAATTACTGTGAGAAATTAAAGCAGTCCTAAATAAATTTTGGAATGGATCTTGTTTCTGGATCGGAAGATTTAATATGGTAAAAATCTCAATTTTCCCCAAATTTTCTATAAATTCAATGCAATCCCAGTAAAAATTTCAGAAAATTTTCTTATGGAAATGGATATGCTGATTCTGAAACTTAATTGGAAATTCCGAGTATCAAGAATAACTAAGATAATCTTGCTGGAGAAGAACAAAGTTGAAAGTCTTAACGTTACCAGACATTGTGACTTATTATTGAAGCTTCATAATTAAAACAGCCTTACTCGCACAAAGACAGACAGACTAATGGAGCACAATACAAAGTCCAGAAGTACATCCAACCCTTTGCTCCCCTGTATATATTTCTAACCAGGGTGCTATTGTAGTGCTTGCCTCATAAAGTTGAGGTTATCACATTTGAGATAGGAAGCACTTTCCAGGAAAGAATGTTTTGGAGGGGTCAGGACTCAGTTTGCCACTCGTGTAGCTGTCTGCGTTTCTATTGCCAGTATCCCAGGCTGTGTAATTCAGTGCATTACTTTTATTCATTGAAACGTGAGTCAGGAATTGGCTTTGGCATCAGTGTGATAGTTTGGAGTATTGCCATGCCTATTTGTGCAAATTCAACTACTTTCAGTGTAAAAGGTTGGTGAGAGGGGAAATGATGTAAATACTTTAGGCAATCTATTTTTTCATTCAGTCATCCTAAAACTAGGTAGTGAGCATGAGATGAAGAATGTGAATTCCTGTTCCACCTGTTGGTTCCTGTGTGTCTCAGTGTGTGAGCATCTTGCTTCATTTGTGAGTGAAGCATGAATCCAGTTTGCTCCAAACAACATACTCACTAAATGAAAACTACTTCGTCTGTTATCAGTTAAGAAATAGCACTGTAGGCTGGGTGTGGTGGCTCACACCTGTAATCCCAGCACTTTGGGAGGTCAAGGCAGGTGGATCACCTGAGGTCGGGAGTTTGTGACCAACATGGAGAAACCCCATCTCTACTAAAAATACAAAATTAGCTGGGCGTGGTGGCACATGCCTGTAATCTCAGCTACTCGGGAGGCTGAGGCAGGAGAATTGCTTGAAGCTGGGATGCGGAGGTTTTGGTGAACTAAGATTACACCACTGCACTCCAGCCTGGGCAACGAGCGAAACTCCATCTCAAAAAAAAAAAAAATGCACTGTTGACCTAAATAAGGAAACTGAGGCAAAATTAAGCTAGAGAGTTTATCTTAAGGTTGAGACTGAATCAGGAGAGGGGGTGATTACAAAAGTTGTTTTTTGGGAACTCTCATTGGTTTCCGGAAGTAACATTGATTAGTGATTGGCTGTACATCGTTGAACTATGGGGTAGGAGTTATGGTGGCCAGCATATGGCATTGTTGGGTTACTTTATAGCTACTTGTGTCAGTCACTCTAGAGCCCACATAGCGGCTCACATCTCTTAGATTAAAAGTTTCTTTTCTTTCTTGGGATCTAGTCCAATTCTGAGGGAAAAACAGCTGTGTTAAACTTTCCAAGCAGTATATGTAATGGTCATAGGCTTGTGCTCTTGAGCTAGACTACCTGGGTTCAAATCCTAGTTCTACCTTTACTGTCAGTGTGCCCTGGGCAGGTTACTTAACCTCTGTGCTCAGTGTCCTTACCTGTAAAATGGAGATAGTAATAGCACAATTCCTCATAGCAGTGTTGTGCCAGTCAAATGACTAGCATGTAAACCATGGCTGGCACATAGTCAGTGCATAATCAATGTTAACTGTTTTTGTTATTACCAGTATTATTATTACTGAGATGTGGTAAAGGTAGTAAACTCTTAAGGGATTTTCAAGGGAAACAGCTAATTCTTTTTTTTACCTTTGACTTACGCTTTTAGATCCCAATCCCTGCATGAAATCTGATTCTGCTGTACCAGGCTAGTTTCTCTGTCTGGTGCTTGTTTCCTGCAGGGAGCGGACAGTCGGATATGGCTAGCTGTGGGATGGTCGTCTGTCATAGGACACAGCTCTTAGGGGCAGGAGAGCCTTTGAATTGGGCAATGTAGGTGTGTAGATACCCTGAAGTACATTGAATATATATGTTTAGGTACTCATATTTTAGCCACCAGCATTTTTCTGTGTACTAAGATCCACTGAATCTTTTTTTTTTTTTTTTTGAGATGGGGTCTCACTCTGTCACCCAGGTTGGAGTGCAGTGGCGCAATCTCGGCTCACTGCAACCTCCGCCTCCCGGGTTCAAGTGCTTCTCCTGCCTCAGCCTCCTGAGTAGCTGGGATTACAGGTGCCTGCCACCACACCTGGCTAATTTTTGTATTTTTAGTAGAGACGGGGTTTCATTATGTTGGTCAGGCTGGTCTCAAACTCCTGACCTTGTGATACTCCCGCCTCAGCCTCCCAAAGTGCTGGGAGTACAGGTGTGAGCCACCGCGCCCGGCCAGAATCTTTAAAAGTCAATGTAGCCCTTATTATGCTTCTGTCCTTTGCTTTTCACTAGAAAATGACTGTAGCCTATGCTGTAGGATGGCATCTGTGCAGTCACTGTCTGATGGTACTGCATGTGGGTGTGTTGTAGGGTACAACACTCTGATGTTTAATGATTCTGCTCTCCTTCCCTGAGCCCATGGATTTTTATCCCAACACTGATTGTTACCTTTGAAGAATTTTGAGGAACATTATAGGTGGCTGTTTGCCATCTTCCCACTCTCCTCCTTCCATACTCAGAGGCACAGACTCTCATATTTACTTTCCAGGACCCTCAGAATTGAGGCACTGTTCTTGTTCCTGACTTCAACCCTATCCACCCTTCTTTCACAGAAAAGCTGCCCTTTGTTTTCAGTTTTCATTCTGCAGTACTGAGACGCACATGGCTGTTTGCTCACATGCTGTCAGCGGCAGCTCCTCTCCTTACTGTCAGAATGTTGAGGCTTCACTCTGTCCCCTGCCAAGCTGGCAGCTACTGGTCCCTCTAAGGCATTACCAATGCCAACTAAGATTTTGTTTGCTTCTGTCTGCTTTTCTTTCCCATCATCTTTCCTATGTTCTGTGGCTCCTTGGCTTTTGGCTAGGAAAAACTGGTCACTTATAGATTTTGCCAACTAATGAGCTCCATCTTTCTGCCAGGTGAACAAATACTTCGAAACAAATGGGCTTTGTCATCAAGGTTTTTTTGACAATGTTATTTGAGGCTCGGTCATCTGAGCCTGTTTAGTGCATCTACCACCAAAAGAGGGCTTATTCTGCTAGAGAGTTGGTCTTCAAATAGAATCAGTTATGGTCTTTCTCATGTCCATTTCGTAGAACAAGGGAAATACAAGCTTAATGATTTCTAAGATAATTTGTACAGTGTGTCCAAAACTTCTTAACATGCAAACATTTAATATTTCACTGTAGTGATATAAAATTATAGTGCACTTGTATATTGCAGATTGAGGAATCTTGAAAAAAACGTATCCAGGTGGCACATAAAATTTTATCTTTCAAGTTATAATTATCCTGAAATGTTAACACCATCTCGTATTTGTGTTTTTTTCCTCTCTCTATAGAATATTTTCCTTCTTGGATATAGTAACTTTGTGCCGATGTGCACAGATTTCCAAGGTAGAGTATTCACCGGATTTTTAATCAATAAATGTCAAGTTTTATTAGAATGAGTTTTAGTTCAACTTACTGAAAATTAAAACTTTATTATCTTTTATACTTAATACAACACAAGGTATAATCTTGCATTTGATGACTAACTTAATATACATCAAAAATAAAAGTTTGAAAATAAAGGTTAATCAAGGCTTTCTTTAATAGTCTCAATAAATATGTTTCTTTCACCCCAATCCCTCTTCCTTTACCTCCCACCTTCCAGGCTTGGAACATCTTAGCCCTGGATGGAAGCAACTGGCAAAGAATAGATCTTTTTAACTTTCAAACAGATGTAGAGGTAAGTTAGCTTTGGTTTAGACAGAAAACTTTAAAAAGCTGAGTAGCTGTTCCCTCTTTCCCGCCTTTTTATATTTTACTGCATTTAGATCTACTATTAAAGTGCTGAGGTAAAACAGAAAAAAGAAAAAGAGAAGAGATTTGCATACATCAAAACAAAATCCTGCTTGCATTTTAAATTGTATCAGTAACAGACTGCTTTTCCCTCATTTAGGTTTATAGTCTGAGTTTTACTACTCAGCTTTAGCCACACACCTGCATCATTAACACCTGGTTCAGTGCTTTAACGTTAGGAGACTTCACAAATATTTATTGACCTAAGAAGTCTGCTGAGAATTCTAATTCAGCATCAAAAGTGGAGAAATGGCAGAAGCACAGGCCCATGAGTGGGGCTGGAAATCTAAAGTGTCATCCCAGCTCAGCCACTTAAGTCATATAATCTCTTAGTACTTCTGTTTTATTATCTGTAAAATAAAGAAGTAGGGAGAGAGATCCAAGATAGCCGATTAGCAGCAGCTCAGGATTGTAGCTCCTAGTGAAAGCACAGAGAGCGAGTGGACGCTGCAATTTCAGACGAATTTCTGTTGTCCACAAACTGGGAGATACGCAGCGGAGGAGCCACACAAGTCGCCAGCGTGGCTCTTTTGGCCAGCCCGGCTGTTTTGCCGGCGCCCCGGCGCGGCGCTTCTCAGTGCAGAGTATACGGGACTGGGTGCCCTTTGAGTTGGGCTCCACTGGTCCCATCCCCACAAGGAGAACAGCAATTGGAAGCGCTGAGGGCTGAGAGTTTCACAGTAAGCACAGCTGAACCTGGGAAGGCCTAGCTTTGTGGGGAAGGGGTATCCGCCAAAGGAAAACTAAGAAACAGAAAAAAACTTCATCACCAACAAGCCAGACGTCCACTCAGACCCAATCTGAAAGTCGGCAATTACAAAGACAGCTGGTGGATAAATCCACAAAAATGGGAAGAAACCAGTGCAAAAAGGCTGAGAACACCCGAAATCAGAATGCCTCTCCTCCTACAGGGGATCACACCTCCTCATCAGCAAGAGAACAAGGCCTGATGGAGAATGAGTGTGATGAACTGACAGAATCAGGCTTCAGAAGGTGGATAATAAGAAACTTCTGTGAGCTAAAAGAACATGTACTAACCCAATGCAAAGAAACTAAGAACCTTAAAAAAAGATTTAACGAAATGCTAATGAGAATGGATAACTTAGAGAGGAATATAAATGAATTGATGGAGCTGAAAAACACAACACGAACTTCACGAAGCATGCACAAGTTTCAACAGCCGAATTGACCAAGCAGAAGAAAGGATATCAGAGGTCGAAGATCAACTGAATGAAATCAAATGAGAAGGCAAGATTAGAGAAAAAAGGGTAAAAAGGAATGAACGAAGTCTCCAAGAAATACGGGACTATGTGAAAAGACCTAATCTACATTTGATAGGTGTACCTAATGTGACGAAGAGAATGAATCCAAGCTGGAAAATACTCTTCAGGATATTATCCAGGAAAACTTCCCCAACCTAGCAAGGCAGGCCAATATTCAAGTCCAGGAAATACAGAAAACACCACAAAGATATTCCTCAAGAAGAG
>CAUYLG010023909.1:0-60009 GCA_963573385.1 Cacajao melanocephalus
CATCTATATTCATCACGGATATTTGAAGTTTTCATATTTTGTTGAGTCTCTGCTGGGTTTTGGTATTAGGATGATGTTGGCCTCATAAAATGATTTGGGAAAGATTCCCTCTTTTTGGATTGTTTGGAATAGTTTCAGAAGAAGTGGTACCAGCTCCTCTTTGTATGTCTGGTAGAATTTGCCTGTGAATCCATCTGGACCTGGGCTTTTCTTGGTGTTCATTTTTATGGGACACATGCATTATTATAGAAATTAGAAAATATTATTTAAAATTAACTCTTAAGGAAAATGAAAGTGAACGCTAAAGTGAAATCCAGAGTCCAAGGCATTGTATTCGATGGTAGACCTATGATGTTGTTTACATGCTAAAGACAAGGAGTTGGTGGTGAGAAGAGACTGAATATACAAGAAAGGACACTCAAGGAGAAAGAAAATTCTGAAGAGGAGAGAGAGGACCAGATATAAGGACAGGATTTGTAGTTTGGAAAGAAAGATCAGTCTTGCATAGAAAGATAGTTGTTCCTTAATACATTATAGGAAGGCATTCAAGATAGATGTGAGCTGAATAGGATAATGCTTATGGAGTTGTAAGCTATGTACCACGACGAATACTGGGTTTTTAGAAAACACAGTCACCTAAAATAAATGGTAAAGACACTACTAGTGCAAAAATTCTCTCTAATATTAGATATTCGTGATATTTATTTTAAATTGGGCCAGTTCATTTATATGAGACAGGTAGACAAAGATAATATATGACTCAGGCGAGAAGTAAAACAGTAAAAAACGGTAGAGATTACCACTAAAACTTATTTCAGCACTTTTATATCTTATGGTCTGAGGATCAGAAGTCCAAAAGTGGGTATGGCAAAGAAAAATCAAGGCACTAAGACTGCTGTGTACCTTCTGGAGGATATAGGGAGGACTCCAGGTCTGAGGTATGCTGGCTGCCTTTCTTAGGGTGTGGCTCCCGTCTAGCAATGGCATCATTCACTGCTGCTTGCTTTGTCACATCTCTCTCTGACTGAATCTGATACTCCTACTTCCCTCATATAAGGACCCTTGTGATTACACCAGGAACACCTGTGTGACCCAGGATCCTCTCCTGATCTTAGAGTCCTTAACTTAATCACATCTGTAAAGTCCCCTTTGCATGTCAGGTAAGCATATGCACAGGTTTCAGGGATTAGAAGGAGAACTTCTCTGGAAGCCAGTATTCTGCTTACCATGCCACTATTTTGTGCTGATTTGTTACTTGGAAATGGAAAATGGATACATCTTTGTTCCCCCAGCCAGCTAGTTCTCCACACAGGCAGCAAGAGTTACCAGATTCTTTTGGATCTCTCCAAAGATATTTTATGCATATACAAAATTTTCTTTTTCTTCTTTTTACCCCCACACAAGTGGTAATTTATTATAATTACTGTTTTTCCATTTTTCCCCTTTTAATAATATAGCTTGAAGGTATCTCCACATCAGAATAAAATCTCACTCTTTCTACCACAAGCTGCAGAGTAGTCTATAATGTGGATATGTAATAATTCACTCCGTCATTTGTTACTGTTGGGCATTTGTGTTGCATCCAGTCTTTTGCTTTTTCAAATAACTCTTCATTTATTTTCATAGGAGGTGGTCAGTGGTCACTGTCATGGCTAAGAGGGCTTCAGCTGAGAGACAGTGGCCATGGATGCCAGATTAGAAAGGGATATAGAACTAGTGAGCAGGAAACAAGTGGGGTGTCCTCACAAGTTGACTGTGCCTTATAATTTACAAAGCATTTTGAGGCACATTTTGTATAAATATATATTGAATATTCATTAGCTTATGAGAGCTTTATAGATACTTGGAGATATAGGCATCATCTAGTATCTCCAATTTGCAGGTAAAAATCTCAGACACAGAGATGTTGCCTAAGGGGTACAGTGGCAGAGCCAGATCTCAAACCAGATCTCCTCTGTCTCCAAATTCCAGCCATCTTGTGTGTCTTAGCTCTTTCTTAGGTCCAGAAGATGGGACCTACGGGAAGAGGAGAAGCAGGAAAGAAGCAAACTATGATTAAATAATGCTTTTTAGTGTACAAAAATTAAAAAATAATTATATGAGCCCAATGCGAATCAGACCCATACAAATATGCAGTATCTTCAGCCAATAGCCTTTAATTCTCCAATCTATCAAAATAATCGCTAATTCACAGAACATATTGAAATAACTTTTTTCTAGAAAGTATTCACTTTTACTGTGTGCATAAACTCCATTTAATAGAAATATGACAACCCAAGATCCCTTTGTTTACCTCCATGTAGATTAAGTTCCCTAACTGAAAATGTATAGACAGTCTTCTATTCTCTTAAGTAATTTTACTTTTGAAAACTTTCTGTATAAAAATTCATGAAAATATAAATTCATGAATATACAAATTCATAAATATTATCATCCTTTTCAAATTATATATAAATTCATTTCATGGCAATTATTTTCTGTGCTGGCTTTTAGCTAAATAAGATTTCAAGCAAGAAGCAGCCAACACAAATTACAACAGAATTCATTTTTAACAAAATGAAATGGAATGTAAAATATAAAACTCATATCTGAAAATAATATATTTGGAAATGCATCAGATTTTTCTTTGTTCTCATTACTTTTTTTGTAATATTAGAATGAATTGTTCCCTACCTTCATGTTTTGAGGCAAAGACTGTGGGTTATAACGCTTTACATAGAGTAAGTTATAAGCTTGCAGACACTACAAATTGAAAGGAAGTAATTTTTGCCAGTCTGTTTATGTTATTACCTTCTAAAAGAAAAGAATTGGCCAAGTATTTCCTCAATTTTTCATCATATTAAAAAACATACACTTTTATATTTGCTATCCAGTTCAAAGGCACAGTGTATAATAACCTATAAGCATTTTATTCTTGGGAAAGTGAGGGAAAGACAAGAACATTCGTTAATAGACCTAGATTATTTTTAAACAAGTTGAGATTTCTGCATTGGAAATCAAAAAGACAGTGGTTTGAAAATAGCACTTTTACTGCCTTACAAGAGACAATGGATAATGTTTATATATTTCTATTGCACTAATGAATTTTTAATTAGCTATTATTTCAGTATTTTGTCCAAGAAATGCATTTTTCCTGAGATTTATTCTCTGAGATGAGCTAGGCACAAATTTATAAGTAATTTATGGGAATAAATTGGCCATTTGTTTTCCATATATCAGAATCAAACTCTGAAAATAAAAAATACATGTAAAATAATTGTATTTTATTCATTTTTAATGAAATTGCATGTTATAAACAAAATGGTACATACTTTTATATTCTCCATAAATGAAAAGGAACCCATAAGTAGCAAATAATTAATACAATAGATTCAATTTGTAGGCAATTTTATATACCGTTAGTAAATAATAGTAATTTATGTAAAAATCTGTTTATTTTGTATTTATGAATACCATTGTCAGTGCATCTTAATTTGTCAGTGCTTGGAAGAATAGTTTTTTTTAAGAGTTTATCAAAATTTGTAAGGTATAAAAACCTTATGTATAGGTATTTTTATTACTTTTAGTTTTGATCATTTTAAAAAATACTAGTTTCTAGTGTAATTAATTCTAATGAATATTATTACCTCTCCTGCTACAATTACTATTTATATTTATGCATATTCTATTGTTTCCAAGTGTCTAAAATATATTGCATTACAAGCTAATAACTCCAGGTTTCAATTATTAATTAAATTAAGTCAAAAAAATGTATGACAGTTCTTTAGAACATCTCACTTCAGGAATAATAACATAAGACTTCGTTGTTATATGTTGCTAGCAGATTGTTATTATTTTAACTATTAACAGATTGCTGATGAAAAATTATTTATTAATTTGACAGTCCTTTTTGTATTATAAGAAACTGGTGCAACTAGAAAATTATTGATACATATATGGGATTCTAAATAAACAATTTCATTTTGCCTTGAAAAATATGAGTAAGATATATAAATATAAACTCAAAGTAATATCCTAATTTTGGAAAACATTTCTATAGCAAATGCAATGCTTATTATACATAATGACCTAAAAAATTAATATTTACTATGCTCTAACCACTGAGCTAAGTAAATAATTATATTGATTATCTAATTTAATTTTGGTCACACCATCAGTTATAAGTAATATTTCTATTATTCACATGAAGAGTCTGAGACATTCCTAAGATCACAAACCAAGTAAGTTCTGGATCCAGTATTTGAACCTGGCAATCTGTCTTCAGAGCCCACATTTTACCCACAATGTTATGCTTTCAGATAATGACCCTTTAAACTCATATGGCAACTCCTGTGTGCTATAAATGAGTGAAGGTAAAATTTCTCCTTTGTCTGTTCTCTTGACATTGTGTTTATAAAATTATATTTCTTTTTGCTAGTCTTTGAGCAAATGCTTTATTTCAGATATCATATACATCTTCTGCATCACTAATTCTTTTAATCACATTTAAAAACAGTTGACTATCAAAAATAGGTACAATTTATGTGGGGGGGAACATTAATCATATATACATATATATATATATACACACACCACATTATGCATCATTTATATTGCTTAATACGTATTACATACAATGCTAATATATGTGTGTGTGTATATATATATGTTTTATATGTATATCCATATACTTTTTGTTTTTTCTTTCTTGTTTTTGAACTACCATTAGTGTTTGCCAGCATTATGAATTCTCTTAAGATATCCCAGAGGAAGGCTAAGAATTAGATTTAAATGTGTCTATAGCAAATATGAAACTGTGAAATTTAAGATTTATGTCCTTTGTTTGTTTGGTTTTATAAAATGTAATTGTTCCTTTATTGCAAAATAAATGTTTATCAGTGGCTGTATTCTACAGAAAAAAAAATCAAATAAATTGGGAAATTCTTTATTTGCCATTATATTTCAAATTAAAATTTTAAAAACTTCACAGGAAAAAAAAATAAAGTTCATTAAATTGGCTAGCCAGGTGCAGAAAGCTGAAACTGGACCCCGTTCCTTACACCTTACAATAAAATTAACTCCAAATGGATTGAAGATTTGAACGTAAGACCTAACACCATAAAAAACCTTAGAAGAAAACCTAGGCAAAACCATTCAGGCAAGGATTTCATGACTAAAACACCAAAAGCATTGGCAACAAAAGCCAAAATAGACAAACAGGATCTAATTAGACTTAAAAGTTTCTGCACAGCAAAAGAACAATTATTAGAGTGAACTGGCAACTAACAGAATGGGAAATTTTTTTGCAATCTACTCATCTGACAAAGGGCTAATATCCAGAATCTACAAAGAACTGAAACAGATTTACAAGAAATAAACAAACCCACTCAAAAGTGGGAGAAGGACATGAACAGATACTTTTCAAAAGAAGACATAAATGAGGCCAACAAATATATGAAAAAAAATGCTCATCATCACTGGTCATTAGAGAAATGCAAATCAAAACCACATTGAAATACCATCTCACACCAGTTAGAATGGTGATCAGTAAGAAGTCTAGAGACAACAGATGCTGGAGAGGATGTGGAGAAATAGGAACAGTTTTACACTCTTGATGGGAGTATAAATTAGTTCAACCGTTGTGGAAGACAGTGTGGCATTTCCTCAAGGAACGAGAAATAGTGATTGCATTTGACCCAGCAATCCCATTACTGGGTATATACCCAAAGGACTATAAATCCTTTTATTATAAAGACACAGGCACAGGTATGATCATTGTGGCACCATTTACAATAGCAAAGACCTGGAACCAAACTGCCCATTGATGATAGACTGGATGAAGAAAATGTGGCACATACACACCGTGGAATACTATGAAGCCATAAAAAATGACAGGTTCTTGTCCTTTGTAGGGACATGGATGAATCTGGAAACCATCATTTTCAGCAATCTGACACAGGAACGGAAAACCAAACACCACATGTTCTCACTCATAGGTGGGTGTTGAACAGTGAGAACACATGGACACAGGGAGGGGAACATCACACACAGGGGTATGTTGGAGGGTGGGGGTCCAGCGGAGGGACAGTGGGAGGCGGGGAAGTTAGGGAGGGATATCACTGGGAGAAATGGCTGATACAGGTGACAGGAGGATGGAGAGAGCAAACCACCATGGCATGTGTGTACCTATGCAACGACCCTGCAAAATCTGCACATGTAACCCAGGATTTAAAGTGCAAAAAACAAAACAGCAACAACAAAAACAAAAACCAGAAGATATCAAGTATTGGTGAAGATACAGAGCAATGGGAACTAAAACTAAAAATAAATTTTAAAAAGCCTTCTGAACGAAATTCACCTTGGAGCATGGGGCATTAAAGGATGGTATGAGCAAATCAATAATGTATCTATATTTCAAGCATTGGGACATTGCAGGAGCAGTCCAGATAGATAGAACACTGGCAATGGACTAACAGAGAAAAAACAGCAAGTACACAAGGATGATCCCAGTAATGGAATTTAGAGTGGCAAATGAAATTCCGTGTCAGGGAAATCTGCTGAGATATGGGGCTAAGAGTAACAGAAAAATTAACTAGGATAATAAAATACATTTTGCAGAACAGCATGTATTTGCCAGTGTCATTTCACAGACCAGGTGAGCCCTGGATAGAAGGCAACTTAAAGGTACTAAGTGACCCTTAGACAACAGAGCCTGAAAACATAGCACCATATTATAGGTATTTATGTGCACTTGTTGCTAGAAGCATATGTAACAATCACCATAGACTAGATGTTGTAAGAATTAAATAACTAAATAGCCTTATTTGGGCTTATTTGTTTTTAATTTATGATTTCTATTTTAACAATGCTTAATTAAATTTTAACTAGAGAAAGATGTTACGTTCAAGTGTGTTGGTCACATAGGGCCTATAGTTTACATATTGATGCAACTTCATTACTTGTATTTCCAGATCAATGCACTTAAAACGTGTTTTTATATTTTTAAGTCTAAAAATAAAAGAAAGAAAATAAGGCCTACAACAATAAAATTACTTAAGTTTATTAAGAATCTGACAAAGTTTTATTTTTATTTGTGGAGATCCTATGGTAGAAAACATAAGCTAATGGACATTAGTTAATACTTGTTATGTGTTCATTTGCAGACATACATTTTCATATTTACTAAAATATTTGTTATATTGAAGGTATTTTCTTAACAATACACAAAACTTCTTAACTTCACAAAATCTTACTTTGAATAAATGAACTGTAAAGCAGAAACTGGCTTTACTGTTCCCGTAGTCTAATCTCAATTCTATAATTGATGAAGCTGGGTTCCTATAACATGAAGTGACATACTCTGAGCTTTAATACGAGTGTCTCACCACAGTGTTCTTATCTCTGTCACACACAACTTTTGAATTGCTTTAATGATAACTCTGTGAATGTTCCCATCAAAATGTGTTAAGTACCTTAGTTAAGAAGAACATTGCATTCTGGATTGATTATTCCATTCAGTGACCATTGTTATTTAGAGAACAAACCTAGTCATTTATTTCCACTGGAAAAAAGAGCATAATAAAGATCAACTAGGCTGTTATTTCAAAGTTCTGGCTTGGTCTGAAATCCTGAATTATAATCAATTGTGTTCTTTTTACTTTCCTGAATCTCTTTTTCCTTTCAAAACTATCCTTTTTACATATGGCCTTTTCTCTACCAGAGAAGTGGGCCTGTGACGAAGATATGGACTGTTAGTGAATTATACCAACACATATGTCTTACAATACAGCATGTTACAAGAGAAAGAGATACAGCATGTCTTTTCAGAGATTTAATTCTAAGGAATGATTTAGAATTAATACTGCTGAAAGTACTTTTGATGCATGTGGAGGGTTTTCATGCAAGTAAACAGAAATAGGAATAAAGATAGAGATAAAAGGTAAACAAAGACAGAGCTTTTGAAAATTTTGAAGCTCTTGATTCACAATGCCTGAATTCAGTTCTGCTCTTTGGACCATCTAGTCCACTAACAGTTCACCAAACATTTGTGAGACCTATTATATGGTAGATATATTAAGATCAATGGCTACACAGGGATGAGCAAAAAAGTCCCTGATGGCTGACATAGTAATTGGAAATATCATAAACATCATTACATAAGATTATAGCAAAACATCTTGCAAAAACAACACAAGTTAAGAAAAAGGAATGTGAAGTATTGGTAGTGGAGGTGAGACAGAACTGCAAATAGAGTCACTAGAAAACGTATTTTGATGAGAACATTCACAAGGTTATCATTAAAGCAATTCAAAATTTGTATGTGACAGAGATAAGAACAGTGTGATAAGACACTGGTATTAAAGCTCAGAGCAAGTCACTTCATGTTATGGGAACCCAGTTTCTTCCATTTTAGAATTGAGATTAGGCTACAGGAACAAGTAAAGCCAGTTTCTGCCTTACTGTTCATTCCTTCTAAAGTAAGCATTTATGGTGTTAGGAAATTTTGTGTATTTTTTAAAAAGTACTCAGATTGATAAATATCTTTATTAAGATTATAGCAAAAACATCTTGAAAAAAGAAAAATAAGGCAAGAAAAATGAATGGGAAGTACTGGTAGTGGAGTTGGGACAAAATTGTAAGCAGGGTCACTAGGAAAGGTTTATTTGGAAAGGGTATATTTTGAAAAATAACCTAAAGATTTTATAGATCCTGACAGGTGGAGGGTGAACGCTGAAGTTAGTGTAGCTGATCCAGAGGGAAACAGGTGGCCATTAATTTTATTATTGTCTGACCTTCCTCATAGGGATGTAAACTTCATGAGGGCATGTACTTTTACTGCTCTGGTTAACTCTGACGTTCCTAGTCATCACATAGTTGATACCAGCACATACTGTATTTTTGTTGCAGTGAAGAAAACAAATGACCTTTATGATGAGATAGCCACTTGCCTTGTTGCCATCTCTCTCTCTTCTCCTATCTTTCTCACACACACCCACAAACACACACACACATACAAGTTTAATCAGATAATGAAGACAAGTAGAGGTAAGCAGAACTAACTGGGAAGTTGGAAAAGGAGTCCTAGATCAAGCTATATTTGAAAACTGCTTAGTCTCCAGTATTTTCCAGTTCTATGAGTCCATTAATTATTGTGTTTTTCTGCTTTAACAAATTTGAATTGTGTTTCTGTTGCATGGTACAGAATGAGTCCTGAGTAATATACTGGATATATTTATCCTTAAAGATGACACCTCTTTCTAGCTGGGTATTAGCAGTTCACAGAGTATTTTAGAGGTCTGGTAAAAGCTTAAATTTCTAGCTTTTCCATTGTGTTTTTTGTCAGAGAAAAACTTCTTATACACTATAATTAGGGATAAAGTTCATTTGTCTTAGTTGATGGAAATTACTATTTCAATCAATTCGAAAACCTAAAAGGAAATCTACTTTTTGATTTTGGAAATGATAATAAAACATTTTTCTTAAAAGATAGATTTATAAATCTTTATTTTTACTCGTCATTTTAGAAGTCATGGGTGTGACATGAGTACAAGGCTCCAATGATGGACGTTCTTCTGCTATTTATTTATAACTCTACTGGTTTTCAATAGGGTCATTATGAGTTTTAAATGGTTGGCAGGAAGATGAAAAAGAAAAAAATTTCCAGTTGTGTCAGTTATATCAAGTGCATGAAGAGACTACATAAAGTGTATAAAATTGAATATTTTTAAAGGAATAGAGTACACATTTTTAAAACAAATTTCTTCTTGCGTCTTTTTATTTTTGCAATAAATTCAAATTTTATGATAACTCAAAATGCCCTATCTTCTCTTAGAAATAGATATTAAATATCTCAATCAACCAATAAAAAATTTATGAAAAGAATTTGCATTTATGTATGTTTGGATGACCTAATTTAATTTATAAAAAGAAACTGCATATTACTTCAGGCTTACCAGTTTTTCTAACCCAATGAAGGTAAGGCCACTCTAGGTGTTAAAACTGGAGAGTTGTCACAAATATATTTCACTGCTAGTAAGACAGTAATGTAAATAAATATTGAACCAAGTGTAAAGATAATGACTCAAACTGGAGAGTTAGGTAAAATTTCAGTAAAATTTCTTGAGAGTCTATGGACAGAATAACAACCAAATAACCAAAGAAGGGCACTGATGTATAATAAAATAACAAAAAGCAAGAAAAACAGATTCTAAGGACGAAAAATATAGAAGGCCAGCAAGCTGTAGGTGTTAGAAAAAGAGCTCATCATCTCGCTAACCACAATTACTTATAATTTATACTCCCAAGTAAAACACAGCCTCCCTGCAATATAGCATTAACAATTGCAGTATGCAGCTGTCCTCCTACCCAAAGGGCCTTTAAATATTAGTTCGTGACTTCAAAATCTAGGGGCTCCAATTATCTCAGACATGAGGGGAAAATCTTCCAATGTCGACCTCTTTTGATGTAAATTTTTGAAAAGTCTGACTCATTAAAAATGTTTTCTTTCTTATTTTATGTATTTCATAATTTTTCCTTGCTGATGTATTCTTATGTGATATATACCATGCTCTTTTATTCTAGTATGTGTTTTATTAATTTGCCTGGACAGTCAAATGTTGACTACAGAAAGCTGGTGATCTCTAAATTCTAAGAACTTGAATTGATGATAAAACCAAATATAGGAAGGAATGTTGTTTTAGTTTTAGAGCAAAATGTAAGAGATGTGAGAATTAGTCTTTGGGTCTTCATTTGAGATATCAATAGATCTCTAATTCTTAAAAATATAATAAAAAGGGTAGAGGGAAGGCAGCTGCAACTCTAACAAATAATTAAGAGCTTTTCTTCATCTTGAGTATTTGCTGGACTGAAACTACTGGTTTTGGGTAGCTGAAGGTGAAGTACAAGTTAGTAGAAACCCAGAAGCAATGCTCTAGGGAAAAGCAGAGGATAAGAGTCTCAGGAGTGAGAAGCACAGAATTCTTTAAGCATTTTATGGGTCTCAGATTCTGAAAAATATTTTTCTGAACTGGTTAAGTACTTCAATCTATAAGCAAAAGACTTGGAATGAAGGCAACAATAGGTAAGAGAGGGGTTAAAGGACTTATAAATCTCCAGGTTTCCATATGCGAATGTCAACATTCAGACTTGTAGCATAATTTTTTAAAGAGTTTACATAAAAAAAAAATTGTACTCTACACTCCAAAATCCTTCTGTCAAGAACTCAACTATTGCATTCCAAGTATTTATGTACATTTCTTGCTCACCTATGTGTTCATGAACATTTTAATTCTAAAGACTTTACTCATCTCTATACTTAAGAATTTTGTGCCAGTGCTTGCCTAGATTGAGCACTCAATAAGAGAAGATAAATGAATTAACAATAAGCAAATCTTCTAGAGCAACTGCTAGAATGGAAGATGCCGTAGTCTTACAGTAAGTGGGCTTTTGTCCAGAAGCATAAAAGCATCAAACCTACAGAGGAACCCTAATAAATTGTAGTTTTTACTATCCATCTTAAAGTAAAAGCAGAACTACAAACAAAGATGGAGAAAATATTTTTAAAAAATTCTTAACATCAATCTGACAATGCATTAAATAAAGTTAGTTACCATTCACCTAACTGAACATTATTTAAATATATATGTATATGTATGAGTATATCCATATGTGTATATATGTACCTATATACAAAAGAAAGAAAAAAGCATATTGCAATCAATGAGAATCTATGAGAATTATTCATTAATGTAACAAACCACAGCTAAAAACAAGGAATAAAATCTCATTATTCATTTGGCATCCAGCACATATATTAAATCTAATTTTTATGGTTTACATAATTTCTAATATTGGTAATGTACTTATTTAAGAAGACATATGTCTTTTCCAGTGTGATTTCCTGTAACCTTCTTGTCTAAGAATTCCTGATTATAGCCCTGATATTGACATTTTGTGAAGTAACAACTCATCTTTTAGAAATACCAGTATAGTACTTCTAGAGCCATTAAGTTGACAGAACAGTTGACAGAGAACACTGTAAATTATAATCTAGTGATCAATTCTAATCCTGATTTTCTGGAGAAATTAATCAAATTAATTTTCAACATGTTATAGGTGAAATAGACAATTAAAATTGTAAGGTATTTTATGTGTTACACATATTAAATCTGTCTCTACATATATAAATCTACCTATTTATGTGTATGTGCATATATAGATACATATTATTCCTTAATAAAGTAAATTTTAATCCTATTTGCTATATTTATCTTTTAAAACTGCAACTTAATATTTAGTCTATCATGATATACTTTTACTTAATTATCAGAAGGGTCAGGATTTAAATATTCATTCTGCCATTTGCTATTAGAATTCTATAATACACTCAGTAAAACAGTTGAGTATTTCATTTCAAAACAGTTAACTTTTCTGCACCTTACAAAAGGAGGGCACATATTCTTCTCAAGTACACATGAAGTATATAAGAATTATTTTCACCAAAATGGCAGAGTGGAAACAATCTGGCTTTACTCTTCTCCAAAGGACACCAAAACCAAATATACAGGGTCAACATTATCACCAGCAATATCCAGGTCTAAAAACTGAGGTTGATATAATCCCCAGGGCCACCAAGAATTGAAAAACTCTGAGCGCATCTTAAGAGAAATGAACTTCTATGTCTATGATGCCCCTTTCCCAAGCTGCTGGGTACCATGTAAAAACCACCTCTTGGAATCATCGTTTCTACACTGGGAAAAGATTGAATAGTCAATTTTCTCACCATTTTGTGTTCTTTCAGAAGAAAAATATTCCTACCTCAACTCACAGGAAGCATGATAAGTGCCTAAAAATAGCAAAACAACTGAGGGTAGCTTGAGACAAAGAGAGAAGGCAAGGCTTGTAACCCTCGCCTGCTAAATGCACCGTTTATCTCAGCCAAATCAGAATGGCTGCTCAATGGCAATGCATTGTAGTAGGCACGTTCCATGAGTGCCCTGAGCATGAAAAGTCCCTAGCCAGACTTTTCATATCCTAGTCAGCCTTCTCACATAACCAAGGTAACTCCTTTGTAATCTCCCCACCATCTGGAATGGGTAACACTCCAAATAAACCTGAGCTTAACATGCCAGCTACAGCTGAAAAAGAAACAGTAGCATAGGGCAAAGAGGATTCAACCTATGAATTGCAAAAAAACCTTTAAGGAAACATACCCCAGTGTTACAGTGGGTATCCAGTCAGACATGAGCAGGGCAGGAGAGGGGCCCTGACCTTCAACAGGAATGTCAGGCGTCCATCAGGTGATGGTCAGGAGATTGTTAAATTTTCTTTATAAAATAATAATTAGTCTCAGTCAGTGGCAGGGAAAGATAGTCTCCCAGCAGGTAGAAAAAAACTGAAAGTGGTGATGAGCAGCTTCTTGATAAAATCTCAGGTATTGGGCAAGAGGGCTAAAGCATGCACACCACCTGGCAAAATGGAGGAGTTTAACTGGTCTATGACCTTCCTATAGGAATGCTAGACCAGTAAGGGAAGCATGATTCAAATGAGCATGTGTGCAACTCCAGTAAACACACTGCGCATGCAGCCCTTCCCAAGTGCTGGCAGGACAGGGTGCATGCAGACAGTCTACCCCAAGGGAAGAATCTAGGGAGAAGGGACACAGACCCCAGAATAATGCAGACATATAAAACCCAGAGTCAAAGGTCCAACAGTGCAATTGATATCTCACGTCGCCCTCTTGGCCCTCTTCCAAGTGTACTTTACTTCCTTTCATTTCTGCTCTGAAGCTTATTAATAAACTTTCACTTTTGCTCTAAAACCTACCTCTATCTCGGTCTGTCTTATGCCCCTCGGTGAAATTCTTTCTTCTGAGGAGGCAAAAATTGAGGTTGCTGCAGATTCATACAGATTCCACCATTAACACTACAAAGACCAAAACAAGTGGACAGTGAAGACTAAAATAAGTAACTAATTCTTTATTGTGATGACACAGATTAAGTCCACAAGAAAAATACGGCAAACACGGAAACATGACCTCCCCAAGTGGGCCAAGAAACGAGTAGCTGACCCTAATGAGACACTGATGTGTGCGCTCTGAAATCAAGATTCAAAATAGCTATTTTAAGTAAACTCAGTGAACTACAAGATAACACAGAAAAGCAATTCAGCAATGTATCAGAGAAATTTAACAAAGACATTGAAACTTAAAAAAAAAAAGTGGAAATCATGAAACTGAGAAATACATTTACTGAGCTGAAAAATGCATTAGGAACTCTTAATAGCTGAATGGTTCAACCAAAAGTAAAAAGACAGGCTATTTGAAAATACGGTCAATGTGAATTTGTTCCTCACATCATGATGTGAGATGGTTATTTTGCAGACTTATGTATGTAGTTGCTTTATAGTGTCATTAGTCTTTATATTTCACTGTGTTTTTGTAGTGGCTGGTAATGTTTTTATGTTCCATATTTACTGGTTCCTCTAGGAGCTCTTGCAAGGCAGGGCTGGTGGTAACAGGATTTCCTCAGCTTCTCTGAAAAATATATTATTTTTCCTTTGCTTATGAAGATTAGTTTGGCCAGATGTTAAATTATAGTTTAAAAATTCTTTTCTTTAAGAATGTTGAATATTTGCCCCCAATCTTTCTGACCTGTAGGGTTTCTGCTGATAGGTCTGCTGTTAGTCTGAAGGGGTTCCCTTTATAGGTGACCTGGCCTTTCTCTCTGGCTGCACTTAACATAACATTTTTTTCTTTCATTTCAACCTTTGAGAATCTGATGATTATGTGTCTTGAGGTTCACCTTCTCGAGGAATATCTTACTAGGGTTCTCTGGATTTCCTGAGTTGGAATTTTGACCTGTCTTGCTATGTCTATGTAGGGGAAGTTCTCCTGGTTAATATCTTGAAGGAGTAAACAAAACCTCCAAGATCTATGGGATTATGTTAAAAGATTGAACCTAGTTGTGTTTTCCAACTTGATTCCATTCTTCCTGTCTCTTTCAGGTACCCTTATCAGTCCTAGGTTCAATCTTTTAACATAATGCCATAGATTTTGGAGGTTTTGTTTACTCCTTTTCATTCTTTTTTTCTCTTATATTGTCTGCCTGCCTTATTTCATCAGGATAGTCTTCAAGCTCTGATATCCTTTCTTCTGCTTGGTCTATTCAGCTATTGATACTTGTATTTTCATTGTGAAGTTTTCATATTGTGTTTTCCAGTTCCATCAGGTCATTTATGTTCCTCTCTAAACTGTTTTTTCTGGTTGGCTGCTCCTGTAATGTTTGTCACAGTTCTTAGCTTCTTTGCAGCGAGTTCGAACATAATCCTCTAGCTTAGCCAAGTTCAATATTACCTATCTTCTGAAGCCTATTTCTGTCAATTTATCAATCTCAGCCTCAGCCCAGTACTGCGACTTGCTGGAAACATGTTGTGATCAGTTGGAGGAAAAGAGCCATTCTAATTTTTAGAGTTTCCAACATTTTGGTTTTGATTCTTTCTCATCTTCATGGGTTTATCTACCTTTGATCTTTGAGGCTTCTGACCTTTTGTGGGTTTTTTTATGGAGTCTTTTTATTGATGTAGTTGTTGTTGCTTTCTGTTTGTTTTTCTTTTAGCAGTTAGGACTCTCTTCTGTAGGGTTGCTGTGGTTTGCTGGGGGTCCACTCAAGACCTGAAAACTTAAACCAATCCTGAGCAAAAAGAACAAAGCATCATTAAAATTGGGGAAAAAATATGAACAGATACTTCTTAAAAGACATTCATATGGCCAACAAACATGAAAAGGAAAGCTCCTCATCACTGATTATTAGAGAAATGCAAATCAAAACCACAATGAGACACCATGTCACACCAGTCAGAATGGCAATTATTAAAAGTCAAGAAACAACAGATGCTGGCAAGGTTGTAGAGAAATAGAAACACTTTTACACTGTTGGTGGGAATGTAAATTAGTTCAACTATTGTGGAAGATGGTGGCGATCCCTCAAAGATCTAGAACCAGAAATAACATTTGATCTGGTAATCCCATTACTGGCTATGTTCCCAAAGGAATATAAATCATTCTGTTAGATACATGCACACATATGTTAGCACTATTAACAGTAGCTAAGACATGGAACCGACCCAAATGCCCATCAATGGTAGACTGGATCTAGCAATCCCACTACTGAGTATATATTAAAAGGAAAAGATATCTCAAATATATCAAAGAGATATCTTCATGTTCAGGTTTATTGCAGCACTATTTACAATAGTGAAAATATGGAATCAACCCTTATGTTCATCAAGACGTGAATAAGTGAACAAAATGTAGTATACTTACACAGTGGAATATTATTCAGCCATAAAAATGATTTCTTTTTATTTAGAACAATATGGGTGAAAGTAGGGACATCATATTTAAGTGAAATAAATAATCCCAGCAAGGAAAGATAAATATTGCATATCTTCACTCATACATGGAAGCTAAAAGTGTTGATCTCATGGAGATAGAGAGTAGAATGATAAAAAACAGAGGCTGAGAAAGATATATGAATAGGAGGGAAGGGTGGGGAGAACTTGGTTAAGGGGCACAAAAATTCAATTAGCTAGAAGGAATAAGTTCCAATCTTTGATAATACAGTAGATAAATTATAGTTAGTAATTTATTGTACATCTCAAAATACCTGAAAGAGAACATTTTAAGTGTTCATAAAGTGAGGAAAAGATAAATGTTTAAGGCAATGAATGTCCAATTGCCCTGATTTGACATTGACACATCGTATGCATGTATCAAAATATCACATGTACCTTAAAATATATATAATGATTTTGTATCAATAACAAAGCAAAAATGCAAGAAAATTCAAATAAAAATATTAGAAATGGCAGCAAAAACAACAAATATGGATGGATATTACTGGCATAATATTATGTGATAAATAACTCAATAGTAACCACAAGAATGTCAACATTATTATTAATTAGGAATTGATAGAAAACATTAAAATATATAAATTATAGGTGGCACTAAATGAGCAAATTATGATAGTGGGTTATTAATCAAGACCATTATTATTAAGTTCTACACAATTGTAGTTCAAGTAGAACAAAGAAAGAGTAAAAAAATTTGTGATGTAGTGGCATGCAGAGATAAGTCTAAATGAAAAACAGAGACAAAGAGAAATCACTATGGTTTCTGAATATTCATGTGGATGTATGAAATAGATGGCTAATTCATATGGTATCATGATATAATAAAATAATATTATTTCTGTTTTGTACTGTATGACTACCGTGCATGTCTAAATGTGTATATGTATGTATTTGCAGATATAAATATATGCATTTAAAAGATTTAATGGATAGAGTGATATTATCCTAAACATATGTAATAATTTCCAAATAGTTCAGAGAAAATATTAATGAAGTAATATTTGCAAACTCATTAGTTGAGAATTCTTTATGATTGAGGAAAGATATGTTTGTAGAACAAAATTATAATGTGACCTAAGAAGAAAAAGAAACATAAATTTATAGTCAGATACATTATAGTAAAATGTAGAAAAACAATGAAAATTTTCCTTCTATAAAAATAAAAGTTGATTGGACTAATAGTACATAGTTTTCATCTATGAAGTTAGAAAATCTATATATTTTGTAATGCTAAATAATACTATCACACTGGAATTTTACAAACAGATAAAATATCTTTAAAGATTGAGGCCAAAAGAATCACATTTTTAGAAAAGTAATATGAGCATTTACCAAACAAAACTACTTAAAAATTATTATTATAAAATTCACATAAGGAGACAAGTTAAAGATAAATGTGACACAGCAAACCTAATGTAATTTATTCGTAAATTGCATCTATTATTGAAAGTAAAACCAAAGGAAAAAAATTTAAAAAACAGAAAAATGCAATTGATCCTTCATATCTATGGACTTTATATCCATGGAGTTAACTAACTGTGCATTGAAAAATTTGGAGGAAAAACATGGATGGTTACATCTATGCTAATCACCATTTTTCTTGTCATTATTCTCTAAACAGTACAATATTATGTCTATTTACAAAGCAGATTCCATTTTTAGGCATTATAGTTTATCTGAATTATACAAGAGGATGTGCACTATACAGGAGGTTATATGCAAATACTATGCCATTTTACATATGGGATTTGAGCATCTATTTTGATATCCACGGGAGATAGTCCTGGAACCAATTTCCCACTGATACTGAGAGACAAGTATACTTCAATATTGACATTTTTCAAGAAAGAGATAAAAGTATAAAATAAAATCAGGACTGCTCTCATATGACAGTAGTCAAATATACAATCCCATTGGCATATGTATCTGCATTTTTAATCCACCAAATTTAGATTTTTTGATAATATTTTATCCTTCCTTTCTCTTAATTTCATCTGTCAATATAATTTTATTACACATATTTCCTTAAATCAGTATCAAATGTGAATATGTGAAATTTTAAATTTAAGGATCAAATAATGAGCAATTATTATATTCATATAATTTTGTTCTTAAATCTCTTAAATATATCAGTTGGCTAATTTTTTCATTACAGTGGCTTTTATGTACCTATCAGCATATACTTGGCATACTTCTATAAACAGATTTTGTCCAAATACTAATAGACCTCAGATATTCACTTTTATGCTCATTTCTTTTCTCTTGGGGCTACAGTTCCTTCTCATACTGTTATATTGGGTTATTCCTATGTTGTGTAAAATCGCTCTCATGTGTTCCTTCTTTTTGACACTTTTCTGTATTAGATTACATATCTCCTTTCTTTTTTTTTTTTTTCTCCCCCTTATCTTTCTGGAGATCACCTTCCAGTAATTTTTTTAAAAAAGAAGAAAGGTACTTGGCAGGTAAAATATTGAGCCCCGGTGTGCTTCAAAATATCTTAATTTTTTCTTTGTATACTTAACTGATACATTCTTTAGAACATGAAGTGTTTTATTCTTTCATCAATGTTGCTATTGAAAACCTGACACTGCTTCATTCCTGCGTGGGTGGTTTACTGTGGCTCTCTGTATGTGTTTCTTTATTTTCTTTATAGGAGATTTAAAATCTTATTTTTACCTGGCATTCTAAAATTCCACAATTGTGTGTTGTGTTTTGAATCATTTATTTTTTTGTACAGGGCTCCCAGTGGGTTCTTTCAGTCAGAAAACACATATCTTCACATATAGACAACTGTTTCATTGTTCGTTTGTTTTAGTTTCTACTTTCATATAAATGAGTTGAGGCCTAATGATATATGTATAATGCTTGATAATGAATAGTGAGAATTTTAAATGCTGCTAGTGTGCCACTTGTGCATGGAGGAGGCTAATCAGCTAATCGACACTGATAGATAATCTGGTGATGGTTTGCTATGCTATTCATCTTGGAAACTTAAAGGACAGCAACTGGAGCTTTTATACTTGTAGCACTATTGAGTTTTCCAGTGGTAATGCATGAATCTTTTATGGAGAAGCGTAGAACTGGGAAAACATGTGTATTATCAGAAATCTGGAAACATCCTGACCGATGTTCCTTGGGACTCTCTTCTGGAGTCACCTAAGTTACATTATGGCTGTATTTGGCCAAGTTAGGTCCTATATTTTATTTTCCTAAAAGTGGGAAATTTCTCATCCATTATTGTCACTCTTCCTATCCTCTTTGTCCTTATGAATTCACAGCATTTTATATGTCATTTCTATCATTGCAGCATGGTTGCATTAAAGAAAGAAGATAAACGTTAAGTTGTCAATTGATGTTTCATCATCTAGTTGGTATCAAATGCAATCAGGTTCATATTATAGTTTTCTTAATGGTGATATAAGCCTTGTAAGTGTAGACAATTGACATCTAAAATGTCTTTTGAAGTAATGATTTGACTAAGCATGTATAGATATGTTAGATAAATTAAGAAAAGGTAGTTAGGACTGACATTAAAAAATGGTGATTGACAGGCCAATTTCAACCTAGAGGGCTGATGTTATTAAACAGTTCTCAATTGAACTTTGTCTTTAACTCTGCCCTTTTCATATCTTATCAGTAGATGCATTAAGATAAAAAGGCACAACAATAAAAATTTAGTATGAACTGAAGCTTGTAATGAAAATTTATATATCAACTGAAAAGATCAAGTTGCAGAAAGACACATCATAAAGTAAAACAATGTGTCTAGAGCATAAATATAAAATTTAATGAGTTTAAAGTATTTCTTAATGTGAGTTAAATAATTGAAGAAGTAAAGCACTTAAGATCAATGGATTGATAACAGTTCATTTAAAATGACATGAGGATTTTAATTGACCTCTTTAAAAGAGAAGAGAAAATATTTCTACTTCACAATAATCATAGAAATGTATATCTATTTCTTACTTTGATAAAATAACTTATACTAGAGTTGCCATTCCATACAACACAAGTATAAAGCTAGCTAAAATATATCAGGCACTTCTCTCATGCATTAGGATATAAATAATACAAGAATGTATTTTTTGAAAGAGGAGAAACACACAATTGAAGTTTTACCCTTGACTTGGATTTCTACCTTGGACCTTTTTTTCTGGAGTGTGGTACAGAAAGGTGGAACTGAGATACAGTGCACTTTTTTGAGATGGATATGGGGAGATCAGAATTTGAAGATAATAAAACAACTGGAATTTGAAGGATCAGTATAGGGTAGAAAGAAATTGTAAAGTAGTGGATTGGCTGTCGATCCTTGACTGCATGTAAAGGGTGATATTCCACATCTCCTGGAAAGTGCTGTAATCTGTAAAACTAATAAGACATAGATAACAGAAGCGCAAATTAAAGTAGACCAACTCTAACAAAGAATACAACCATCATTATTGTATCAAGTGAATTTCTTAAAAATTAACTGTATGCCAGAATAAAATTCAACACCCCTTAAAAGAAGACAACATATTCTAGACTTTTTACAATATATAAACCATAATGTACAGCATACAATAACATATGTGAAGAAGCAAAAAAATATGATCCATAATCAAGATGAAGGAAGCCAATGTAAGAACTAAGATGACATACAATTTCAAATTTTTAGGCAATTGTATAATAAACACATTATATGCATGTTGAAGCATTTAATATACAGATGAGAAAAATGAATTACCAGATGAAAAATTTCAGTCTCTTCAGAAGAATTCAAAGTGACAAAGAGGAGTCTGGGCACAGTGGCTTATGCCTGTAATCCCAGCACTTTGGGAGGCTGAGGTAGGAGAATTGCTGGAGCCCAAGATTTTGAGAGTAGCCTAAGCAGCAGAGTCAGACCTCTTCTTTACAGAAAATTTTAATACCACATAAGCCAGGCATTGTGATATGTGCTTGTGATCCCAGCTACTCGGGACACTAAGGTGAGAGGATCATTTGAGTTCAGGAGGTCAAGTCTACAGTGAACCATGATCCCACTATTGCACTCCAGCCTGGGCAACAGAGCAATATCTTGTCTCTAAGAAAAAAAAAATAAAAAAAGGAAAATCTAAAATAAAAAATTGTAATATATGAAATTGATATATTAAAATGAAAATAGCAGCAGTTTGAAAATGACAGAAGAAAATAATAAATGAAAAGAGAGAGCCACAGTGACATGTGGGACAACCTAACATGGTTAAATATACATGTAAATGATTCTGAAAAAAATTTCAAAAATACAGTATTTTTGAAAAAATAAGTGCTGAAGATGTCCCAAATACAGTATAACATAAATTGCTATGGTTGGAATATTTTTGCCATCCAAAACTCATGTTGAAATTTAATATACCTTTTAATGGTATTAAGTGGGGGATCTTCAAAAGTTGATAGGTCATGAAGACCTCACCCTCATGGCTTAGATTATAAAAGGTCCATTTCAGCTCCCTTTTGCCCATTTGCCCTTTGCCTTCTACCATGTGAAGATATGTAGTGTACCTCCTCTCTGTAGGATGCAGGAAGAAGGGGCTTATTAGATCCCAGTACCTTGATGTTGGACTTCCCATCCTCCAGAACTGTGAGAAGATAAAAATTTGTTCTTTATAAATTATTCAATCTCAAGTATTCTAGTATAGCAGTGCAATGGGACTAAGACATCAACCTACTTAGATAAGTTTAATAAACTCAAGGAAAAATAAACTTGAAAAAAAAAATTGCAAACAAGCCACAAACCCTAGCTATATTATTACAAAATTGCTAAATACCAAAATCAAAGTAAAATTGCTACATGCAGCCAGAGAATAAAGATCTATCATGCCTAGAGTTTGTCAGCCGTTTAAATGCATGACTACATCTTAATTGAAGAGAAGATAGCACACTGGACACTTTACTAACAATCTCTACTACTTTATTTTCAGATCCACACTGTCTACTCCAAGACTACACTTCCTTGATGCTCCTTTCTTCTGACACAGCAGGGATAATAGTGCTGGGTCACTCTTGCCTGAGGCAGGACTTCTCTAATGAAAAATCTTTGCTCAGAAACTGCTTACCAAGCTGGTCAAGACTTTCTTAGAAATCTCCTGCTATCTAACATTCATCAATTCTTTCTTTCTCTCTTTTCACATATGTCAGACCTGTATTATGGTCTATGGGTGTGCTTCATCTGTGAGCTGCACCCTGTCAATTTATTCTTCATAGGCATTTCTCCCAAATAATCTCTTAAATGGCTATTCTCTCTTGACATATGCTTTCCTGGGACCCAAATAGACATAGGAGATCAAACTGAATTTTCATTCATTAGACACAATGAAGATGAGAAGATAATTGAGTAATGGATCTAAGATACTAATATCTCTCAATTCAATTTATTTGGAATAAAATGTCTGCAATATTATTTAAGAATTAAACTGATTTTGATTTTATACATTAAAAACATAGCATACTAAAAAAATCTGAATAATCAGCAGTATTACACTAGAAGCATTTCTAAAGCAACACTCCTTATTTAGAAGGAAAATGACAATATTCGAGAGATCAGTTGTATAAGGACTGAAAAGCCGCATAAATCTTAAATATGGTAATCAATACTAAAAATAGTCTAAAATAGTTTCTTAATTTATTTTAAAAATAATAAAAATTTTAATAAGTAAATAAAAGAAATGTAGCATACCTAAAATTGAGAATATTTAAAAGGCAAGTTAGTTTTTTGAAAAGGTTCGTAAAATTTTTAAGCCCCTATAAATTGTGATAAAAAACAGCAAAAAAATTAGCAAATAGTAATGAAAGAAAGGTATTAATACAGATTGTATGATTAAGGTATAAGGGGAAATTATTAAGTAACTTATGCTAATAAGTTTTAAAACTCAGATGAAATTGACACATTATATGAAATGCAAGTTATACAACATGCAGAAGAAATAGAAAATATGAATAGCTATCTAATCTAGTGAATAAATTGGGCCATAACAAAAAACATTTCTTAGAAAGAAAGTCCCAATTCAAATATTTTTATTTACGAATTTTTTCAAGCAATACTCCTAAGGATAGTCATAAAAATTATTAATACAATATTAGCAAAGTGAATATAAAATAGATGATACATCATAAACGTGAAGTTAATTAAATAACATTAGTTTCCAAATGTTCATTCTTATAACAAAATTAAGGATATTATTTTTAAAAATACAGAAAAATATATGAAAAAATTCAATGTCTAATCATGGTTAAAACTTGCAGAAAATTAGAAATTGAAAGGAGTTTCTTTAATCTGATTTAAACAATCTGACAGGAACTCTTTAGCTATCATAATGCATATAGTTAATATAATACACAAACATGAAATATTGAAATTACTTCTCTTAAAATTTAGGCCAGAGAAAGATGTCCATTCTTCATTTATATTCAACTTTATCCTTAAAGTCCTAGTCAGCATAAAAATGGCAATTAGTCCACCACTGCAAGTTATAAAGGCTATAAATTAAGTAAAGTTTATTTATGCACAGAGTGCAAATTGCTTATCTGGAATATTAACATGAGTATTAACCTGCTATAACTAATCAATATGTTAGCAACATTGTAGCATGCAAGATCATTATCCAGAAATAAATCATAAATTACAATGTTGACAGTGAACAATTAAAATATTACATTTAAAAATATTTATATTTGCATAAAAACATAAATATGTTAATAATAAACTTATCCAAATTGGAGTAAAAACTTTTCTTCTTGATAAAAATTAAAAGACATTCCTAAGAGAAAATAGAGAGAATATAGAATACAAAGAAAAATATGTATGTAATTGTCATATTTGTGAAGGCCTAGTTTTGTTAAGATACCAGTTCTTCTCAAATTGTTCTGTAGTTGCAGTACAATCTCAATCAAAGTTACATGGCACTATTTTTTAACAGAAAGTTTAAAACTTATTTTAAAATATATATGGAAACGCATGGGGCATATATTAGCAAGCATAATGTTAAAAATAAAAACAACATCTGAGGAAACATACTACCTGATTTCAAGGGACAAGAAAAAAATCAAAGTAATCAGTGATACATGGTATTACATGAGGATAGACAAATCAATGAAAAAAAAACTGACCCACAATATAAAATTATTTTTATCAATGAAAAAAAGCCTCTCATCACATATGCTGGAAACATTGAATAATATATTTAAAAATACAGCCCTCAACTCCCACATCCTCCCATACATATACTAGAATTAATTTGAGATGACTCATCAACATGTATGTAAAAGTTAAAGCTATAAAGCTTCTGGAAGAAAATATAGGAGAAAATGTTTGCAGGAATGGTTTCTTAAAGAAGATCAAAAATCACTTTATAGAAAAGAAAATAGGAAACTTAGCTTTTAGTAATATTAAAATGTCTTCTGATTAAACAATACTGTTAAATGAATGAAAAGGTAAGGCACAGACTGGGTGAAAATGTTTACAATGCAATATCTATTTAAATGACTTGTATCCAGAATATATTAAAATCACATGAATAAGAAATAAAAGCCTGATTACTCAATAGAAATTGGCAAAAGATGTGAATAGGTTTTTTTCTATGAAAAGATCATAAAAATGACCAATACGTACAAGAAAACTGCCCAACACTATCAATGAACAGGAAAATATACATTGAAATCACATAGAATTATCCCTTTACATACACTCAAATGGCCAAATTAAAAAAAAACAACAATGCCACATGTTGGTAGTGAAAACATACAATGGAATAACCAATTTGAAAATAGTTATGACATTTTATTTTACAGTAACACATACATTACCCTATCATCAAAGATTTTCATACCTAGCTATAAATCCAAAAGAAATAAAAAACTTAGTACCGTGAAAATATTGTTAAGGAAAGTTGCTGGCATCTCTTTAAAGCCTCAAACTGGAGGCAACCTGAATGTCCTAATAGAAGAGTGGTCTAATTGTGGTATAATTAAATAATGGGATAGTAATAATTGATAACAGAATAAAACTACTAACATGCAAAAACATGAATCTCCAAAATATTATGTAGAACAAAATAAATCAAACAAGAAGCATATATTCTGTATAATTTTAATTATATGAGTTTCTGGAGAAATAATCTGTGGTGATAGGAAAGGGTTGGTTTCCTCTGAGTAGGGAGAATTGGCTGGAAACCACCATCCATGAAAACCTCAGATTCAGGGCAGCAGAGTTACCAGGTACTTATGATGTGTCAGAATCTATCCTAAATGCTTCACATGCATCAATTTGCTCTTCATAGCAACCCAACAATTTAAATGGTACAATTATCATTATTTTAAGTGAGAACTGAATCTTAGAATTGTTAGGTAACTTGTCAATGACTACAGGGCTTATGTTTGGCAGAGTCAGTTCTACTTAACATAATCTAACAGTTTTGCTTTTACTTCTGTGACTTTCTATCTCTTAATAAAGCATAGAGATACTCTCCATGAGTTTACAACTCATTATATGTTTTTAAACTTTAAAGTCTACATTTTCTACTGTTTATTTTGTTTTATTTTATTTATATATTTACTTATATATTATTGTATTTTCAGTTTTGGGGTACATGTGAAGAACGTACAAGATTGTTGCACAGGTATATACATGGCAGTGTGGTTTGCTACCTTCCTCCTCATCACCTATAACTGGCATTTCTCCCCATGTTATCCCTCCCCAACTCCCAACCCCCTGCTGTCCCTCCTCTGTTTTCCCCCCACAGACCCCAGTATGTGATGCTTCCCTCCCTGTGTCCATGTGTTCTCATTGTTCAACACCCACCTATGAGTGAGAACATGTGGTGTTTGACACTTTAGTAAATAACTTTAGCTCTTGACTTTGGCAGGTAGCTAGAATAGTGCCCAAGTTTTTCAGTGTAAAGATCCTGACGACCCTGAAGTTTGTCTTCACTGAGAATGGAAAACATTCATACTATTCACTGATGTTAGTATCAGACTATCAATATTGGAACCTATTTTGATATCACAGTGGCAATAAATTTTTCTGGCAGATAGCTGGCTAGAAAATTAATCCTAATGATAGAGTTTATTTTTCCTTTTTTTTTTTTTTTTTGAGACAAGGTCTCACTTTGTCTCCCAGGCTGGAGTGCAGTGGTGCAAACATGGTTCAATATACTCTGGACTTTCTGCGCTCAAGGGGTCCTCCTGCCTAAGCCTCTTGAGTAGTTGGGGCTACAGGCAAGGGCCAATTAGAGCATTTTTTTTTTCAATCTAGGAATTAAAATATCAATAGCAATTTCTGTTAAATATCCAGTAGTTTCACATGTTATATTTTTCTAACGCATACAAATGGACATTGAAACCTCAGTTCCAGAATAAATTTCTCAACTATGGTGGATTTGGAAAAACATAATATTATTTGCAATGTAACACATTGAAAAATTTGACAACACAGCCTGGAAATAATTGTTGATAACTCTTATCCAGATTCTTCTAAATCAGCTATTGCTAAATATGACAACTGAATTTTTTAAAATCCCTTAGCTACAATAAAAATTATCTTTCTTGTAAATTAGATAAAGGCATAGAAAATACTATGAAGGATTTCTATTTGTTTACCAGTCTAGTGAATTAAAATGAGGAATATGTAGTTCCCATTCTGGAGGGTACTCAGAAAGGCAATGATGAAAAGTTACCAGGACACTTAGCCACTTCTGTGATTTTACAAGTCACATGCTTTATCTGACTTACTTCTTATAAATTGCATAGTAACATAGGACCACACATTGGGTCTAGGTATATTAATCTATGTTTTCTATCTCTGCTTGTAATGTAAGATCTTTGATTGTCGATGACAGGTTTTGCATCTGGGTTTTATAGTATTAGATACTTTTAATTCAACATAGCACTGAATCCTCTCTTAATTTTGCAAAATCCATATTTTTGTGATTCTTGGAAAGGAGAAAATTTTTCTTCAGAAAGTAGTTGAGAGAACGTACTTCCTCCTTATTCATTGACAGCAATGGTGCGAACAGGTTTCCTAGGTATGGCCAATGAGATGTGTCCACAAGAATTTTAGGTCTTCATGTGACTCACAATAAATGGAAAATGAAATTAGAATCTTAGTGGCAGTTGTTGCAGTGAAGTCAGTGCTGTTCTTATCCGTAGTGTACATGTGCAAGTAAAGATAGGAGTAATTATTAGAAACAGCACTTATTTCTGTGTTCTCTATCTTGTGAAAACTGTAAGTTGAATTTATTTTAGTACAAGTGGTTTGAATACAATCTTATGCTATTGAGGCAGTCATACAAAACCACTAAAAGCTAATGACTGTCCTCTTAAAGCTGGGAAAAAATAAGGTATGTTCCTTTGGGCAAAATAAATATGGTATATGATGATCTTAGAGAACAGCATAAGACAACTAACAATATGCCAACCAAAGACAGAAAAGAAATTAGAAAATTGTTCTGAAGCATGACACTGAATATTTACTTGTCCCTGGTAAATTCAATATCTAAAAAACTGGGTAAATAAACTCAGTTTATTCCTGAAAAAGTGAAAAAGGGGTCCAGGTGACTATGTTTTTTAGAATGAGAAAAACATAGGGGATAGTACGGAAATGATGTGTATCTAAGTGCAAGTTGATGCTGGAAGATACTAAGATCAACAATTATGAAATTTCTAAGTACTGAGAATATCTCATCTTCTTACTGCATACAGTTTTATACAATATTTTTCTTCCTGTGCATGATCAACTAATTTTACATTTTAGAAGAGCTATACATACATGACTACGTGTCCAGGGAGAGGAGGATTTTCTTGTATATGAAGCTCCATCCCCCTGTTTGAACATATATATATACACACACACACACACACACACATACGTATATATATATATATACATATATATACACATATATATACATATACATATATATATATATACACACATATACATATATGTTGTTTAAATTAGAGGGGCATGTCCTTTATTTCAAGGTATCTTTGCTTAGAAAGGTGAATATATGAGAATAATATCAGGAAATAATAATGTGCTTGTGTAAGAGATGAATGTTTGAGAGGAATTAATTATAATAATGGTTTGAAGAAAACCATAATGAAGCTCATAATTTGAAAAAAATATAATTACATCTTAAAGCATTTGTAGAAAACATATAAGCCAATTCTGGTAAATATACTAAAGAAATAAGAAAAATCACATCAAGTTCATATATTATTGAGTAAAAAAGAGTTTGCATTTATATATTTGAGAAACTCCCAATATTTTAAGGTAATTTTGATAACATAATTCTATAAAATCTGTAATTTAAATACTAAATGAAATGCCATATCTATTATGATAATAATTCAGTTGAGTTTACCAAATAATATTCTATCGAAAGTGACAGCAGTAAATCTCAAGATCAATAGCAAAAATGTCAATATGTTTAAAGTTCTGGTGACTGCTAAATGTTTTTCACTGCAATTCATAAGCTTTTTGTATTATCATGAGGTCCCCTAGCTAGCTGTGCAACACCTGCATTTTAATGCATGTTATACAGAGTCTAGATATTACCCTACTGTTAAAATTAATAATTTTATTTCTTGCCTTTATGGGAAGTGTGAAAAAAACCTTTACAAGAATTTTATGCTAGGACATTTTAATGTCAGACCTATATAACTTAATTATCAACCCTTTATTAAGAGATTCTATACTGATTATAACATCTCTACCAGAACAAAGTTATGACATGTAATATGAATGATGTAAATGAACTTACTAACTTTATCATGTTTTGAAAAAAGGAGAGAATTTAACAATGTTTCCAAATTTTGAAATTTATATGAATAAACACATTGGTAAATACTATTTTTTAGCATTATTTTCACCTTCAAAAAAATAACTTTAAAATTATGCATACATTGGGATATGAGATATTTACTACTGCTATTTCGTATAGTGATACATGGTTTTAATTATTAATGTACTTGGATCAATTTGATTTTCTTAGAAAAAATTTGTGATTATACAACTTTTACTCTATTATTTTATGACAATCTTTTGAAAATAATTGATGATATTTAAAAGTGAATGTGTACAGGAATACTTAAAAATAATTATTTCTGGAATTCTGTGAAGAATTCAAAAATATTTTAAACTTAATATTATAATAATTGTAATGCATATTGAGAAAAAAGTCACTAAAATCTTCATCTTCACTCAGTTATTTCAAAATTCCAATTTAGGAGAGATATTCAGTGGTCACCTAATATGTTTATGTACCTATCTTCAAAAATACTGGCAAAGAGCTTATTCAAGAAATTCATTCTCTGTCTCATAGAGCTAACTTATTTTAGAACTAAGCAAAAATCAGATCAAAATATACAAAACACAGAATAATAGTTTAATTGTGAGGGAACTCATGAAGATCTGAGTATATATACATTTTTCACAAGGGAGTCACTAGATTCTTGCTTTTTCATCAAACCTTTGTGTCCCTTTAGTTTCATAGTCACTTGAATATAAACATAAATAGGGATATTATATGTCCTACATGAGTTTATTACCCAGTTAAGGAAAGAGAGCATAAGTGAAAAAATATAAAAGATAAATGGTAAATAGAGCTTTTAATAAAACAGGCTGGGTTACAAAAGAAGATGTTATTAATTATGCTCCGAAGATTACGATAAAGCTTTAGGGGGAAAATATGTTTGAACATGGGCTTGAAAGTGTGTAGGATTTCACCAGTCAAAAAAGGGAAGGATACTTAGAAGGAGGGAAGTCGTATTGCAACAGTTCACACATATGAAATATCAGGAATAAATGGAGCACATGATCATGGATCAAAATAATTTATACTACCAGAGTTTCTTCCTTGAGAAATTTTAGGACATTTGTAAAAGCTCCTTGATTTAAACAACTGACTCTAAAAGACTGACATTTTCCCAAGGCATGTCTGAAAAGACATAATTTATAAACATATACATTAAATTATAGAAAAGCAACTTTCAGATAACTAAAGATGTTTACTGAAATATAAAATATACATATATGGAAGGCACTTAACAAAACTTGTGAAGAGTTTATTAAGTTGGGATGACTAAGGAAAGGAAGAAATAACAACAGGGAACTTTTCAAAATTTGCTAGGTAGTGTTCTTCTTCCTCTTCCTCCTCCTCTTTTTTTTTTTTTTTTTTTTTGTGTGTGTCTGTGTGTGTGTGTAAACTAATAATTATTGCATGGAGTGAGGAGGAGTGGTATTATACCTTAAAGTGTCTTTAAAACATTGAGGTAGAATTTGACTGCCTCTTATTAATAAGTTCGAGGATCACTTTTCAGAACCAGAAAACTGGAGATGGAGAGAGAAATGGGGAGGAAGAGGAGAGGGATAGAGAAAAAGAGAAAGAAAAAGAAAAGAAAAATAGTAAGGCATTTGAATTTTCAAGACAATAAATTTCTGGTTCAATAGAATATATATGTTTCTAACAACTTGAGTCCCATTAAATGTTTTCATCTCAAAACTGACAAAACTGAAGCTGTTGAATCAGAAACACATTTCTGGAGTGAAGTTGGTCAAGGTGACCTTGTACATTCTTTGTTGTTGTTGTTGTTGTTAAGTTATATTATTTCAAAAGGCCAGTTTGGAAACCATAACACATATAGTGTACATGGTGAGCACACTTTTGGTGATTATGATTCTAAATACTATGGGTCTTTCTCATTAAGTTTGAAAAAAAATATTTATCTCTAAAAGAAAATAAGAGGAAGCACTGACTGGTGTGTTTGTTTGCATCCATAAGGATTCTATACATCAGGAATCTTAATTGCCTTCCTCCTATGCCTATGATTTGAGAATGCAAGAGCTATGTGAATTCTAGAGAGGAGTGCTTCTGCCCACGCTTTTCTGTTAATAGAAACTAAAGGAACATTGCATCATTTGTTTAATGATCAGTTTTGTAAACCTTGGCACACACTGAGAAAGATTTTTAAGGCTCTTATCTTAAAAATCATAACTCAGAAATATAATGTCAATAGCTTATACTTTGTAGGATTGAGGATTAGATATGGTAATACAAGTTAAGTACCCTTTAGTATCCTTAGCATACAGCTAGGACAATGTTAGCAAAATGCCTTAATTTTTTTATTACTGTTATTTTCATTCCCGTCTTATCTTAATATGCTTAGATTATAATTTGAAGATACATACACACACACATACACACACACACACACACATGCACACCTTCTTAACTTTAGGAACATATAAATGATATATATGTATATGTGTGTGTATGTGTGTATCCACACACCCTCTGACTACACTGGCATAAGCACTAAACACTGTTGAAGGAAGACAAAATAACTGGTAGTGAACAGAGATTGCAAAGGTACTTCAACCTGGCATCTATTTCTCATGATTGGATTAGAAAAAAGATGTTATGAAAAGTCAATCAGATAGGAAAAGATATATTTATGTTTCATTGGACAAATGTATGTGAACAAAATATTATCCAACCCAATAACAATTATGTACTATTTCATTGGCATAATGGTGAATTTAGCTTAAACTAATTCAAAATGATACTGTTTATGACTTCTGCCACATTTTATAGTCAACTTGAAACTTAAACTTCTATTCTTTGTAGTTATTCCATCCTCACAACACTTCTTTCTTCCATTCTTTATGATACTGCCAAAAGGTTATTATTACTATTTTGAGTTTTCACAACATTTTCAGAAAATTATGTTTTACAAAGTCCTATGAAAAAGGTGAATGGAATCATTTAGCAGACAAATGAAATATAAACATTGAAGCGTTAAATAACAATAAAGTTTCACAGCTGTGACTCTTGATAAGTTGTGTAGATTCTAGGTGACTTTTAAAATTCTATTTTGGTATTGCCATCTTGATCATTATCTGTGCAGTATTATGTCTCCAAGGCATTATGATAATTTTTGTGGCCTTTTTTCTTTTTGTTTTTTGTTTCTTTAACCACTTATGAAAGACTTGACTGGCTCTGCAGTGCTTGCAGATTATATTCTGCACACGGGGATATACAATTAATTCATGGTTTATTTGTCTATATTAAAGCCAACACCTGCATCTTGTTTAGAAATTAACCTGCAGAGTAGGATAAATTAAAGTGATTAAAAGGATGTGTGAGTTTCAGTCCACGTTGTCTTTACATTTTCATCTTCCTAGTATCTCAAATCAATCAGTTTTTTCTCAGTATCACTGATACTTGAGTGTAATGCATGCACAAAACTTTACTGTTTTGGTAATTTGTAATACTGTTCTATTTAACTATATCTATTTAGTTTCCACGATATATTAGATTATTTCTATTTTCTTGGGAGATAAGCAATAGAGTTCCATTTTACACATGAACAAACTGAAGCTGATATATAAAAAAATGCTTTCATCACATCTATGTAGGCAGAAAGTGATGTAGTTCCATTCTGTTTGAAATTCAAATGTTCTTTCCATTAAAGCTAAGTTTCGTGATTGGGATTGTATTAGTCAGGGTTCTCTAGAGACACAGAACTAATAATATAATATATATGTGTGTGTGTGTATATATATATATATATATATATATATATATATATATATATATGATTACATATATATGGGCATTAACTATTAAGTGTATATATATATATATATATATATATATAAGTATTAACTCACATGATCACATGGTCCCACAGTAGCTGCCTGCAAGCTGAGGAGCAAAGAGAGCCAGTCCAGGTCCCAAAACTGAAGAACCTGGGAGTCTGATGATCAAGGGCAGGAAGCATCCAGCATGACAGAAAGATGTAGGCTGGGAGACTAGGCTAGGCTTGTCTTTTTACATTTTTCTGCCTGCTTTATAGCCGATTAAATACTACCACCCAGATTGAGGGTGGGTCTGCTTTTCCTAGCCCACTGATTCAAATGTTAATCTCCTTTTGTAACACCCTCACAGACACACCTAGGATCAATACTTTGCATCCTTCAATTTAATCAAGTTGACAGTATTAACCATCACAAGTCCACTCCACCCTTGTCAACTTGAACCCATACACATCTCTTGAGATTATACATAAATCTTCAAATAAAGACAATAATAAGGTCATAATTACACCTAACATAATACAACTGTCCTTCGTACAACCAGAAACACATCAATTCCCAAACCAATTCTATAACCTAAAGTTTACACAACTTAAATCCTGATGTGAAGTCAATAAATCTTATGACACACAATAAAGGACAAAGAAATAAAATGAGGATATTTTCTTGGTACTAGTGTATGCATGTACAGCCATATTTTTAACAAAAAAAAGGAAGAAATACTCATGACATTTACAGTCCTCGTTTCTGCAGCTGGTCACGTGGTCATAGCTGGTATTAATGACTACCTTCTTCTACTACCCACACTGTATTCCCTTTGCCTTTAGCAAACACCTCAGCAGGTTGTGTTTTTTTGTTTGTTTTGTTTTTTTCCTGGCGGAGTGACCCAAACCTTCATTCCAGAAGGGTCTGGGCCATTTATAGTCCTGCCTGATTGGGCTGTTGTAGTTTCCCATTGACCAGAATCACAGGGCATGGTAATATTAAGAGATGCCTTAATGGATCTCCTGTATTTCATGAGTATTCTTCCTTACCTCTGTGGTGAAGTAGTAGACTGGTTTCATCTTGATAGTCTGGGTCAATCACCCCAGCCAACACTGTAACTCCTTTCTTAGACTATTGACTATACCAACAGAGACCAAGCAGAGAATTAAATAAAGAACTCAACCCCTTTTACAATAGCTGCAAAAAATAAAATTAAATACTTAAGAATATACCTAACCAAACAGCTGAAAGACCTCTACAAGGTAAACTACAAAGCATTCCTGAGAGAAATCACAGACAACACAAACAAATGGAAACACATTTCATGCTCATGGATGGGTAGAATCAATATTGTGAAAATGACCATACTGTCAAAAGCAGTCTATAAATTCAATGCAATTTCCGTAAAAATACCAACATCATTCTTCACATATTTAGAAAAAATTATAAAATTTATATGAAATCAAAAAAGAGCTCAAATAACCAAAGCAAGACTAAGCAAAAAGAACAAATCTGGAGGCATCACACTACCTGATTTCAAACTATACTATGCGGCCATAGTCACCCAAACAGCATAGTACTGGTATAAAAATAGACACATACACCAATGGAACAGAATAGAGAAACCAGAAATAAACCCAAATATTTACAGCTGATCTTTGAGAAACTGATCTTCAATGAACTGATCTTCCACAAAGGAAACAAAAACAGAAAGTGGAGAAAGAACACCCTCCCTTTTCAACAAATGGTGCTGGGATAATTGGCTAGCCACATGCAGGTGGATGAAACTGTTGAGTTAAAGGTAACAGGAGCCCAAAGTGTCCAGGTGGCAATCTTAACTTCCAGTTTAATGGAATCATTGTTGTCTCCTGGTGGCAGCATTCCTCTCTCTGAAACTAAGACCTCTAGACCAACAGAACATGATGTCGCGGGAACAGGAAGCAAACATTTTGTTAGTGGATTACTAGAGATGATGGTGAGTGGTGCCACTATCATTTCCACTCCTTGATTCCCAGACCTGTGAATCTTGGCTATGGGAGAAACAGTACCATATATTGTATGCTGATTCAGAGCATACATGGCCTTCTGGAGAACTTTGCTCCAGCCCTGCAAAGTATTGTCATATAGTTGGTGTTGTAATGGGGACCCACTGGACCAACTGTAAGTTGAACCTGAGCTACACTGCATTAATTACCTGTCCTCCATAAGCCCCTACCTTAACTGGAGAACCACAATGATGTTTTGGGCCCCCTGGATTCAAAGTTAGCTCATAGCTGATGTACAGTAGTCCCCAAAATGTCTCCTTATTTCCCTTTCCCTAATGCATAATTACCCGGGTAAAAGGCCAGAGGTCTCCTGGGGAAGCATGAGAGAAAGGTAAATAGCATAAATTGTCAGTAGTGTGGTGAGGCCCTTCCTCAAGGGAATCCAACTTCCCCTTCATTCAAGGGGTTCTGAGTCTGTAAACTGGTTCAAGTCTGGAAATTGATTGAGGAGATGTGATTCTGTTTTTTTCTTCTTTTTTTTTTTTAAACAATTCAAATTAGTGTTTTATTCATTTGACCTGGAAGTATTCCACATATATAAGGTAAGAAAGGATGCAGTAGGCTTCCTATCAATTTCACATGTAGGAACACTGTGATTAATTAGTCAATGCCAGAACTCTACACAAGTCAGACCATTCTGATTTCTGCTTTGCCTCTTCTGTCTATTAGGTAGCTACCACCACCTTGCCTTTGATTGTTGAGTGCCACCACTTGGCTCCTGCCACCTCAGGATCTAATTATTCCCATTATATTTAAATTTCATAATTGAGTGACTGTGGTCCCCACTGTTAGATCTGACATACAGAGAAGAGCAATTATGGGTTTCTTCAAAGATGCAGGTGCTGCCCTCAGAAATCTATTTTGCAAAGCATTGATCAAGGGTATATCTTCTGGATCCTCTCAGCTGGGATAAGTCTAAAGTGACCAATCCCCTCCACTATCCCAAATCTCTCTAGGCCTTTGGATCCCTTCCTCTACGTTAACCCAAGGGAGATCAGGTATTTACAGCTTACTCAGAGTGGGCCATCTTTTAATCCATATTTCAGCTAACCAAGCAAATATACTATTAGAACCTTCTTTTTAACTTCCTGAGCTGCAGCATTAAAAGCAGAGTCCCTACTTTGTGAACCCAAATGAATAAATAAATAAATAAATTAATTAATTAATCCAACTCTATGTTCCTTCTACCTTTATCCCACACCTTTAATATCCATTACCATGTCTAGTCTACAGATTTCTGTGTCTGAAAATTAGAAAACCAAAGTTCTTTCCAAGTGTAGCACATCTCCTCATGGGTCATACTATCAACCTCACCTCTAGGGGCCCACCAGTACTTTAGTTATAGGTTTAGAAGCAAACAGGGGTGTTGGAGGTGGCTCCTGAGGAGAATAAACATTATCTTGCCTGGCAACTGTCTCAGGGTAGCCCATCACTGTTGCCTCAGGCAGTGCAGGCTTTATCTCCTCAGACAAAGGTGGAAAGGCTGATGGCAACATGGGTTGGGGAGGGGATGTCACCACTACTGGGTATGGGGAAGCTCTTTCTTCTGACAAAAAAGTTTGATCAGAGTTTGCAAACTCAGTGTCCCAGCTTCATCAGGGTCCTCCCATATATCCCCATTCTAAATTTCAGGGTCCCATCCCCTTCGACTCAATGCCCTCCCTTCAACAGTAGACACCTGGAGAGTCTATGCATGTACCTTTCATTGCATGTCAGCCACTTGCATGTCAAGAGCTTATGTCTGATTTTTAAAATTTCAACTCTTTCTGTGCAGGAGATAAAACTGTCACTCAGGGCAATCTTAGCAGATTTCGGGCTCAGTATCTGCTTGTGAAGCTGGGAGACAGAATCCCCGAGTTCATCATTTTCTTTCATCATTTTGTCCACTGAACTTAGGAGCAACCAACCAGCTTCGTTATGTTCCTTGATTCTTCACACTTGGTTAAAGTAATATGCATAGTTACTAAACTTCTTGCCTCTCACAATTAGTGAATCAGAAGTTTCAAATGCATTTATTTTGCATAACTCTCTAAACAGTTCACATTAAGGACTATCAGTGTTCACCATACTATTAGAAGTAGAGTCCTTAGCATTTTGGGGTCTAATCATATTAAGCAGCCAACTCCAGAAACCCTAAAACCAGTGAAAGATCTCCATCCTGAATATTCTGCTCCTCTAGAGCCACTCCTGTATCAAAATCTGTATGTCAGCGTTCTCTAGAGGGACAGAATTAATAAGCTATAGATGATAGATAGATAGATAGATAGATAGATAGATAGATAGATAGATAGATAGATAGATAATAGGGGGTTTATTAAGTAGTAACTCACATGATCACAAAGCCCCACAATAGGCCACCTGCTAGCTGAGGAGTAAGAAGAGCCAGTCTGAGTTCTAAAACTGAAGAACTTGGAGTCTGATGTTTGAGGGCAGGAAGCATTCATCTCAGAAGAAAAAGGTAAGCTGGGAGTCTAGACCAGTTTCATCTTTTCACATTTTCCTGTCTGCTTTATATTCCGGCCACACTGGCAGCTGATTAGATGGTGCCACCCCAGATTAATGGAGGGTCTGCCTTTCCCAGCCCAGTGACTCAAATATTAACGCCCTTTGGCAACACCATCACAGACACACCCAAGATTAATACGTTGCATCCTTCAATCCAATCAAGTTGACACTCAGTATTAACCACCACCAGGATAGCAGCCTGTGTTTCTGTTGCAGAAGTGCTTCAAAAGGACACTATCACAAATTCATAAATATTTCTATTACCTTGAATTACTTTTATATTGTGTTCTAAGAAACAAAAATTGAAATAACACTGAGGAGTTCTAAGTCTATGCCTGTTAGTCACTTACTATCAAGTATACTGAACAAATCACTTTGACTTACTTGTTTCAGTTATCTGTAAATATGGGATCCATTATAGTTAGATCTTAATATTGGTGAAATGATGTATTTAAAAGAACTCAAGGTAGGGCAGACTCATTTATAGTTTAGAGGTATTTGTGTGATGTTAGGCTGTTTTTTTTTTCCCAACAACAGAATGGAACAGAGTTCCAAAAAGAGAGTTAACAAAATTAAAAACACAAGTAAATAAGTAGGTTGTATTCTATTTAATAGCTAACTACTTTTGACTAAGGGTGCTGTTTTCCTTGCCTCAGTGACTCCAGAGAGTACAGTTATGGAAATATAAATATTGTTAAATATTTAACATACTGACTTTTTTTTCAAACTGCCACAGTTCTTGAGACTCTTCTGCTCTCACTGCTTTCATTTTTACCACTGACATTCCTTTTCTAAACCATGTCAGTCCTGCTCTGCCTGCACATCATTTCACTGAAACTGTCCTAACTTTGCTGATTCTTCCTACTTGCATGCCTCTATTTTCATTTTAGACTTGTATCATGGTTGCCACTTTTACCCTTTGGAATCTGTTTTCTCATTGTATTTCCTATTGATATTTCTTTGTTCTCTACATCTTTTGGATAATTCTTTCTCTCTTTTTCTTTTTCTCCATATTCTTCGCCTTTAATTGTGTAAGTCTCCAGGTGCTCATAATGATACTCTTGACAGCCTTTTGTCAGTGATATGTTTGTTCTGATCGAAATGGAGTATCCACCCAGATGATTAGATACCTACTCAACTTTGAAATCAGCCTTTCCTTCCCCTACTGCTATTAAAAAGACTTGTGTCCTTGTTCACAACTTTTTGCCATACCCAATTAGACCAAAACCATATACACATCCAAAATGGAAAAATGTGACTCTCTCTCTCTCTCTCTGTCTGTCTCTCATTCTCAGCACAATTCAGATCCAGAGATGGAAGGCAGCCAGTTCGTTTTTGCTTTTTGACAAAATAGTAGCGAGTAAATTTAGATAATGAGGGTTACCAAATGCTGGCCAGAGGATAGAGAGGAAGAAAAGGCTTGGTGAGCAGTGATAGAAGCCATTTAGCAGATGCTAAAAATAAATGTGGTATAGAAATAGAAAGTGCTTCCTATGTTTTTGATATCTCTTCAAGTCCTGATTTCTTTCCAGGAATTTTGGGATAAACATTTAATAATGTATGTTTGTTCACTGTATTATGTTAAACAGCAGACTATTTGTTTCTATTAAATGCACTGAAAACAACCTTAACATTCTAGTGTTTTCAACTATATTGACATATTTTCAGGTCTGATGTATACGTATATAGATATATATTTTCAGACCTGACATATTTTCACGTCTGATATATATATAGTTTGAAAGTATGTCAACTGATATGTATGTTAACTATAGGTGAAAACACTAGAATGTTAACATTCTAGTTTAATATGTATATACATGTATACTATGTTTATATAAATATAATATATTTAGTGTATATATATATATCAACATATATATGTTTAGTGTACATATAAAACATATACATGTTTAGTGCATATATATAAACATATATATATAGTTGAATGTGTATATATATAGTATGTATATATATGTTTAGTGTGTGTGTGTATATATATATGTATATATATATATATATACACACATACACAACCTGGACTATAGGTTATTTCAATGGAAATGTGAGCAATTCAAACTTAGGATGCTACTAAACTTTCTCATCTTTCTTTTTACCTTCATTTTTGCCTTTGTAACTACAGTATTTTCCCCCTAAATGGTAATGCCTTTTATTCAGCTCAGTAGAAGAAAAAGTATTATCATTTTCATATCAAGAAAGTGGCTTGAATGTTTTCATAGGTCAGAGAGAGGTGATGAAGCTGCAGATCTGTGTCAGAAAAAAAGAACCCATTACCAGTATTACTTGCAACTGACTGCGTCAATTCTCAAATGGTAGTTGTGGAAACATTGACTGAAGTTTAAAACTTGTGCTTAAAGAGAAGTTGCACCAAAGTCAAACCACAACAACAGCAGAATTTAGTATTTTCTGCAATTAATAGAAAAACAGACATCATCTATCTGTCTGCTACTCTTCTATAACCACATCACATAAAATGGGAGGAAGTGACATTTAAGTTGGATTCACCTAAAATACAGCTTCTGTGTACAGTTTACAAAGCTAATTATTGTGCCCTAATAGAGGTGGCTTTCCAACAAGTTAGGAATATGGAGACTTTTACATGGGGGATTGAAGACTTTTACACATATATTAGAAGAAAAAACAGATAGTCATGGCTAACAGAAATGACTTTAAATAAATTCATGCCATCTTCCAGGAGGATTTCAAGGAACAAGATTGCCATAGAATTGTGAACATGTACTTAAATTACTTTTATATGTTGTGATTCAAAGAAAGATAAATACAACATATGGATATCCTATATTTTGGGTATAGTGTAGGAGGCAGCAATTCCCAGTAGAGCTAATGAGGCTAATATGAAGGGGCATGTAGATTTAGACAAAATGGAAAGCTCTTCTGCTCTCTTACAAAGGAAGCTGGCATATTACCTCAGCTGGGTTTGTTCAAAAGAAGAGACCTTTTCCATGCTTATGTTGTACCCTCCAACATTCCTATCATGGTTCATCAAGTTCAGTGACAAAGCAATAGAAGGAAAAGTTTAAAGGTTTCCAATACAACCTCACGAAAGGACACAGAAAGAACATCTACCAGTTTTTAGAATTTTGTTCTTTGTCTCCATGAGTTGGAATCTATTTCTGAACTCCCATTTCCCTTCCCATGATTTTTAATCTGAGCTTCAGTTTTCCTTCTCATCAGTTTTAGCCTCCAAACAGGTGACTTATGCTTCTTTTAAATTGTAAATCTGCCTTTTCTGTCCTGGTAAACCATGATGTTCTTGAGGTCTCCCCCTTCATTTTTTTTCTTTCTGGTCCACTTTACAGATTAAGCAAATACTTGTTGAATAAATTGGTAATTTCATATGGGGAAAATAGCATAGGCAGTTATCTTGCACAGTAGCTGAAAATATTTCTAAGGCATGCTTAACAGGATCTGACATAAGACACACTTTGTGTAACCTGTGCAAAATGAAGTGTGTGGAAAACTTGTAAGCACTTCACAAAGTAGACATTTGTCATCTAGGGTAGCCAACTGCCTATGAGAGGTTCCTGTGACATACTACAAGCATTAGATGACTGTGATTCTGAATTTCAGATACTGTTGTGTTTAGGCCGCCTCAAACATGGACCACTCTAGTTAGAACACTACCAAGGGAACTATTATAGAAATGTACTTACTTTATCATGGCTACCCATCTCCGAAGTCCCAAGCCATACTCATTAGAAATAAGCATCTTGAGTGCAAAACTAACATTCTAGTCCAGAACCAGAACACAGGAGCTATACAGAACTAGCCTACTTAGTTATATCTCTACATTAGTTACATATCTATTTATATTTTTAGTATTTTTTCATACAAAAAAGTGTTTTAGGATATCTCAGACTAAACTAGAATAAAGACAATTAAGGGTTTCAGAAGTTAACTGTAATGAGAAACTTACTGTATATCATTCAATATTTATTATATGTATTTTACTTGCAAATGTGTCTATGTTTACTATTTCTACATTACTCTGTCTTTAATATAAAATGCATGTCTCAATGCTTTTTAATTGCTTTGATTGATACATATATAATAGTGCCATCCAAATATTAACATTGATTACAGCTAACATATAAAACTAAACTGATTGGGACACACTAGAATGTCTATACCATGTAAGGACACTGTCCACATTGTCGTAATTAGGTTATATATGTCTGTTCATACTACATATTTCCAGATATAATCATCTGTTAATGATACAAAAGCTCATAGAACTTGGTATGAATTATATATTATCACAAACATTGGATGAAAGATATTAAAGACAGTTTTGAAAACAATTGTAGTTATTTTAGAAAATTTATTTCAACATTTTGGAGTAATTTTATATAAAATGCTTCAAAATTTTGTTTTCCGTTTAAAATTTATTAAATATCTAAGTTACATTGACTTTCAATTTAATGTTTTCATTAAAGATCTCTAGAAAGCTTTCTATCATGAATCTGTTTAGCTGCTTAGGAATCAAATGGGTATGGTTAAGTATAAGGAAAAGGTACAAATATCTGTTCTATTCTACATTTTAAACTTTTCATATCTGCTCGCCATTTTCCTCTTTAAAATATCTGCTACCAGTGGTGATGAGATACATGGTATACATAACACATTTATAAATATCTTAGCTTTAGAAATATACTCTAATGTTTTAAAATAATGATATTATTGGTATCTATTGGTAGTTAAGAAAAAAATGTTTACTTATACCATATACATGGATATAAATGGATAATTATAAATATGAATATTTTTCAGAATAGGATTAATTATGACTATTATATTTTATAAATTTTGTCTTTTTTGTCCCCTTCACATTACAAACAAGGTTTTAGCTAATATAATGTTATTTTAACCATATCATGAAATATTGTCAGTAATGTAGATGTGCTCATAGTTCATTTTTTCTTCTTAAATTATGGGTGATATCAACAATAATAATTCTCTGGAGAGAAAAATGAAGCTTTCTCAAAGTATCAAATGGTAGTTGTTATTTAACTTTTTGACTAAGTAATGTTGTGGAATATAATGTCTAATTTCCAGTTACTTCAATTGAAATGTTTCTCAAATGATGAGGCAATTCAAGAAGAGCCCTGACCTTCATCATAGTCAACTTTTGCGCCCATCCTTGTTTCAGAGATAGCTCTTTCTGCAGGCAACACTAATTGCCTAATTAAATATTATGAGGGCAAAATGTGGTGGAGTAAAAACTGCACAGTATTTAGAACTCTAATATCTGAAATATAAGTTTTATGATTTTTCAAACAAATCCAAATATTTCTAAGCCATGGCTTCTTGCTTTGTAATACGAGGATGACAGAGCCTACCTTACCTGTTTGCTTTGGTTCTCAAAATATTATCAATTCATAAATTTGTTCTTTTTATTTTAAATTAGTTTTTTTATTGTACTTTAAGTTCTAAGGTACATGTGCAGATCATGCAGGATTGTTGCATAGGTACACACATGGCAATGTGGTTTGCTGCCTCCATCCCCCCGTCACCTACATTTGGCATTTCTCCCCATGTTATCCCTCCCCAACCTCCCCACCACCTCTGCTGTCCCTCCCTTGGCCACCTCAACAGACCCCAGTGTGTGATGCTCCCCTCCTTGTGTCCATGTGTTCTCATTGTTTATCATCCACCTATGAGTAAGAATATGCCGTGTTTGACTTTCTGTTCTTGTGTCAGTTTGCTGAGAGTTATGGTTTCCAGATTAGTTTGTTCAATCTATATTTACTGAATACCTAAATTGTACGAAGCACCATATGAAGTTCTGGGAAAACTAACATGAGACAACTACTGAATACACTAATATTAATTATATTATAAATTAGTAATCATATAGGTTATATACTAAAGGGCTACATTTTCCCCCTTAGGGCAATGGAGAGCAAACCAACTATCATTAAATGGATTATCCTGTGGTATTATACGACCTAAAAATTTGAGATAATTGAGCTAACTGTATTTCTCTGGCTCTAAAAAAAAATTGAAAATAAAAATCATCTGAGAATTCCACAAAATATTTTCTGTTCTTTTGCTCTTTTGTAATAAGCCAAAAAGTTTAGTGAAAGATTTGTAATGCACTTGAGATTTTGTTAAACAAATTTGTAACAATTGGGCAGCCATCCCACAAAAAGAAATTGGAATTAATATATAAAAATGGTATTCATTGTTTTAATGGTTTGCTAGATGGAGTTTGCGTATAAATCACATTAAAAGTTGATGCCTCTTCATTTCAAAGCCAATATTCTAAAAGGTTCCACTATATATTAGAAATAGTAAGTTTGGTATATTATAGCATCATCATGATGGAGATAGAAAATGTCACTTATTATGGTAATAAGTCAAGTATTAAATATAACCTATGTTGGAGCTTAAGGATTAAAATATATTTTATAATATTTTATATCAATTTAAAACAGTAAAATCCAGACATTTAAAGTTTATGCTAAACTAAGGTAGAGAATTAACCTCACTAAGAGTAAAGTGCAACAGTCTTGCCAGGAGTTCAGCAGAGCTAAGGGAGAGCTGAGCTGCCAGTTGTTGAAGTTGCCAACTGAGCAAGCCAAAATGAAAGTAACAGTCAAGGTTTTAATCACTTACTGTATTAGTACAAGTGATAGTAAAAGAGGCCAAACCAAAGAATGTGCCAACTTCTCCCCCTTCTAATTTCCTCTCAACCTGGAACAGCATGAGGCCCAGAGTCAGGTGGATCAGCACAGTGGAAAAGTTCCAAGTATACAGGCATACTCTTGAGACAGTGTGGGTTTGGCTTAGATCACTGCAATAAAGTGAATATCCCAATAAAGCAAGTCATTCATTTTTTTTTTTTTAGTTTCCCAGTGCATAGAATGGTTATTATATATTCTCTATACCATAGTTTATTAATGTGTAATAGCATTACGTCTAACAAGATTTACATACCTAATTTTAAAAAGTTGTTTAAAAAACTGACAGAGACATGAGCACACACTGTTGGAAAATGGCACCAATAAACTTGTTCAATGTAGGCTTGTCACAAAACCTTCAGTTTGTAAAAAAACACAATATCTGCAAAGCATAATAAAATGAGATGTGCTTGTACTGTTAGAGTGGAGGAAAGTTCAAAGGTTCCCTCTCTCACCCAGTAAGAAGGTCTCCTTAGAGGTTCATGAGGAAGGCCATAGCCAGCAAAAAGCTCCAGATAAAAAGGCCTCTGAACCTAGTCTCCTGGGTTAGGAATGCAAATATGCCTAAAATCAAGGACAGCCTAAAAGCAAGGGCAGCAGAGATGCCTGAGCCCTTGACTGCAATTCCCTTCTGAGACTGCAATGCATTGACCAGATCCTTTGGTGTGGGAAGGGCCAGTTCCCTCAAGAGCCCTGCCGGGTAAAGCTTTTGTAATTGTCTGTTCCCCCCCCCCCGAAAAAAACACTTATAGATTTATTCAAGAAAGAGTTGCTCAATCCTTTTTTAAAAAATTTATTTATTATACTTTAAGTTCTGGGGTACATGTGCAGAACTTGCAGGTTTGTTACATAGGTATACAAGTGCCATGGTTTGCTACATCTATACCCCTGTCATCTACATTAGGTATTTCTCTTAATGCTATCCCTCCCCAATCCCTCCACCACCCGACAGGCCCCGGTGTGTGATGTTCCCCTCCCTGGGTCCATGTGTTCTAATTGTTCAATCTTTTTTAATCCCTGGAGTTCTAGAGATTCATATATGTCATTGAGACTAGTGGCTTATATTTATACATACCATGCTATGGTTTGAAGTTTTGTGTCTTCTCTAAAATATATTTTGAAAATTAAATCTTCAATGGAACAGTATTAATACATGTGACATGCAGGGAAGTAATTAGGCCATGAGGGCTCTGCCCTTCTAAATGGGATTAGTGTCTAATAAAAGGCTTGAGGGAACTAGGTAGGCCTCTTTTGTCACTCTATCCTATCAGTCATGTGAGGATATTATGTCCAAAGCACCATCTTAGAAGCAGAGATCAGGCTCTCACCAAAAACCAAAGCTACTGGCACCTTGATCTTGGACTTCCCAGCCTCCAGAATGATGAGAAATAAATTTCTGTTGTATATAAACTACAGTCTCTGGTAACTTGTTATAGCTTACAAATAGACTAAGACATGTGTAATTCTAATTGTCTTTCTTGTTTATAGCAGACACTTGTTGTGCAAAAGGGTTATTTCTGCATATTTTCAGAGAGATATCATGATCCTTCTTCTTAACCTTGCATACTCATGATAAAAGGTCAGTTCTGTGAAGCAAAATCACCTTGTTATATTTGCATTCCTCTTTCTCACTCTTTTCCCACTGATTGTTTGCAATTTATCTTTCTTTTATTTTGTAGTTAACCAAGCAACTGCCTGAATTTAGTCTAAAGTACTCAGAGAGATACCATGACCTAGGATTGGTGTATTAAGGTCATGGTGTGCCAATTGACAGAATTGTAAATGAGACATAACTTAGTTTAAGTCTCTATATTCATCATGTATTTCTCTAGTTCCTCTCATGGAAACTACTGAATAGTTTTATATTTGGAAAAAAAAAAAAAACTATCTTCTCATATGAACCTTAAACGCTTTGGATGCATCATTGACACTCCAATATATTTAAAATAGAATTCCAAATTCTTAATGTACCCTACAAGGCAATATATTAAATGATTCTGATCAACCTACCAAAAATCTTACACCATTCTCAGACTCTCTCCCTATACAACAACAATGGACAAGGAGCTAGTTAGGATTCAATAAATGTCTATTATATATTTAATGAAAAAATAAATAAAGGCAGTATAATTAGTGAAAAAGTTTTGTGTGATATATGGAATATACCTGCATATATACTTATTAAATTTCATAGGGACTTCAAAGATACCTCACCTTATTGAGAAAAATTTTCAGACACTAAACAATATAAAATTAGCAACTGAAGCTGAATTATAAACATAATTACAAAATTAGGGTTGTTTTTAATTAAGATTTTATTTTTAGATAATTTTAGATTTGCAAACAATTTAAAGAATTAATGCAGTGAGATCCTGTGTATATTTTACTCAGCTTCTGCAATGTAATGTCTTGAAAAACTGTATATGATGTTACAATCAGAATATTGACACAGATGCAGTCAAAATAAAAACATTTTCATCATGACAGGAATTTCTCTCCTTGCTTTGTATAGACTCTCATCTCTTACCTGTTTCCAACCCCTTCTTAACCCATGGCAGTCACTAATATGTTCCCCATTTGTATAATTTTATCATTTCAAGAATGTTATATAAATGGAACTATGCAATATGTATCCATTTGCATTGCATTTTGCTGTTGTTGTTTTCACTCAGAATGATTCTATGAAGATTCACTGAGGTTGTTGCATACATCAGGTGTTTCTTCCTTTTCTGTTTTTGAGTGATGTTCCCTGGTATTGATATGCTACTGTTTGTTTAACCACTCACCATTAAAGGACATCTGGGTTGTTTCCAATTTGACGTTGTTATAAATAATGCTGCTATAAACATTCATGAACAGGGTTTTGTGTATCTTTATTTCTCTATAATAGAAGCACAGGAGTGCAATTGTTGGGTTGCATGGTAGATGCATGTTTAGTTTTTTTTGCTTGTTTTGTTTTTTGTCTTTGTTTAAATAAACTGTCAAGGCTGGTCTGAAGGTGGTGAGTTATTTAAAGAGATTGTTCACAGTCAGTTACAGATTGAACACCTTGTTCTACTCTTTCCCCTCATCTTACGACCGCACCTGACTAGCTAAACAAATAAACTGCCAAACTATTTTTCCATAGTGGCTGTATCATTTTACATTCCTTCTAGCAAAGTATGAGACATCCATTTGTTCCATATTATTTTCAGCATTTCATGTCTCACTATGTTTTATTTTAGAAATTCTCATATGTATTTAGTGATACCTCATGTGTGGTTTTAATTTGCATTTGCCTAATGGCTACTGAAATTGAATATATTTTTATGTGGTAATCTGACATTTTCTATATGTCTTCTTTGTTGAAATGTTTCTACATATCTTTTGCCAATATTCAAATTACTTTGTTTGCTCCTAAAATTTAGTTTTGAGAGTTCTTTCTGCATTCTAGACACTAGGCCTTTGTGGATATTTGGTTTGCAAACATTTTCTTTCACTCAGTTGCTTGTCTTTTCCTATTCTACAGGATCTTTCACAGAGAAAAGTTTTAATTTTGATGTAATCCAATTTGTTATTTTTCCCTTTATGACTCACAGTTTTGATTTCACATCTAAAAACTTTCTGCTTAGCTCTACATCCTGAAAATTGTGTCCTATTTTTTCTCTCTTTTATAGATTTATATCTTACATTTAAGTCTCTGATACATTTCAAGTTACATTTTTCTTAATGTGAGATTAAGATTGGGTATTCTTTGCCTTCCTATTTCTTTTTTAAATTTTTATTATAAATTTTCATTTACTCCAGCACCATTTTTGAATGGCTATCTTTCCTCCATTGGATCACTTTTTACTTTTGTCAACAATTATTTGATGATATTTGTGTGTTTATTTCTGGATTCTCTCTTCTCTTCCACTGTCCTATGTGCTATCTATGTCTCTGCCAACACCATACAAATATAAGAACTGAAATTGGAAGAATGACACTTCCACTTTATTCTTATCTTTCAAAATTTTAGGTATTCTAGTCCCTTGCTCTTCATATGAATTTTGTAATTTTCTTCATCATGTCTAAAAATCTTACTGGGATTTCCTGGAAATTGTGTTAAACCTAAAAACTTGTATGTCAATTTTGTGAGAATCACTATCTTTACTATTTTGAGTTTTCCAATCCATGGAAATGCTACGCTTCTGCGTTGTTTAGATCTTTGATTGATTTCATTGTGTGTAGTTCTCAGCATATACGTTCTGTATATCTTTTATACCTAATTATTTCCTATACTTCAGTATTTCATTTTTTCACATGATTGTGTTATTATACTTTTAATGTTTATTTTCATATGTTCAGTGCTAATATGTAAAAATGAAATTTATTTTTGTATGATCAACCTGTATCTGAATACTTGTTTATTAGTTGTAGGAGAGGAGCATTTGTTAGTTTTCATTTATTTATTTATTTTTGTTTGCTTTGTATTCCTTGATATTCTCCACATAGAAAATCGTCATCTGCAATGAGGGACAATTATATTTCTTCCTTCTGATCTGTATAAGATTTATTTCATTTTCTTGCCTTTGTGAACTAGCTATAACTTCCAGCAATAAATTGAGTAGAATGGTGAGACTAGACATCATTGTCTGTTTATCATAGAAGAAATTTCTTTTTTCACCATTAAGCGCAAGGTTAACTGTAGTTGTATTACATATTTTATTTATTCTTTTTAAATTTTTGGTTAAGAAAGTTCTATTCATGTTTGCTGAAAGGTTTTGGTTGTTTGGTATTTTTTGTTGTTGTGTTTGAGACAGTGTGTCACTCCATCACCCAGGCTGGAGGGCAGTGGGACAATCAAGGCTTATTGCCGTCTAAGCCTCTCAGGCTCTCTTGATTCTCCTACCTCAATGTCCCAAGTAGTTGGGACCACCAGTGTGTGCCAACACACCCAGCTAATTGTTGTTTTGTTGTTGGCAATGTTGTTTGCTTTGTTATTGTTATTGTTATTGTTGAGATAGAGTTTCACTATGTTGGCCAGGATGATCTCCAACCCCTGAGCTCAAATGATTCATCTGCCATGGCATCCCAATGTACTCGGATTACAAGGATGAGCCACCACTCCCTGTGTTTTTTTGTTTTTGTTTTGTATTTTTTAAATCATGAATGAGTGCTGAATTTTGTCAAATGCTATTTCTGAATTAATTGATAGGATCATATATTTTTTCTCTCTTACTTAGCCTATTACTCTGATGAATTGCACCACTGAAATAAACCTTTGCACCCCTGAAATAAAACCTACTTGATCATTAGGTATAACTTCTTATATATTACTGAATTCTATTTGCTTATATTTTGTTATGGATTTCTGCATCCATAATAATAATAGTGACCTGTAGTTTTCTGTTTTGCACTCTTAGTGGATTTAAGACACAGGGGTAACACTTAGCTTCATAAAATGAATTGGAAAATGTCCTCTACTCTTCTACTTTTTAAAATAGATAAAATAAAATTGATGTTAATTTTTTCCTAAATGCTTAAAAGAATTCCTCGGTGAAACCATATGAGTCTGGAGAATTTTTTTTGAAAAATTTTAAATTATAGACTCAACTTATTTAATAGTTATAGAGCTGTTCAAATTTTTGTTCAAGTCCAAAAATGGACTACTTCCTCAAAAAAGCACATTTAATGCAAGATTTCAAATGTGCTTTATTGAGGAAGTAGTCCATTTTTCTCAAGTTACCAAATCCACGTATGTAGATTTGTTGTTTTATGTCCTCATTATGCTTTTGAAATCTTCCAGAGTCAGTAATGGTAGCCATTTTAAAAATTACAGACGTTAGTAATTTGTGTTCTCGTTCATTTTTAAAGTCAGTCTTGCTAGAAGTTTGTCAATTTTATTGATCTTTACAGTGGACCATCTCTTTGTTTCATTAGCATTTTCCATTTATTCTGTTCTTAATTTCATTGATTTTTTTTTATCTTCATGATTTCTTTCCTTCTTTATAATTGGGTTTAGTTTTCTCTTCTTTATTAGGCAGTTGTCTAAAAGTTGTCCAACTTACTATGTGCTTTCTTTCCCGATCCTTTTATGAGAGAGAAAAGACAGTCCTTGAGGCATTGATTTTCTTTCCTTTTGGAACTGCCAGATTTCTGACTACTTTAGCTGCTATTCTGATGTACCAGGAACACAGAAAACTCACAACTGTCTTGCTATTTGATGCCTGCATTACATGGCTGGTCTATCTTCCCTCCACTTTTCACTGTCTTCTTCTGTTTGTTTGACATATCATGGCGAAGTTTTATGTTTGTTCTCTGCAGAGATGTAAGGAATAGTATGTCTTTATAAAAAAAATGACATCTTCTTTGAAATATCTTTGACATGTATTCTTGAAAGTATCTTCTTTTTTTGTTTAATAATAGAACATTTTGATCTTCGCTACATTTCACAGAACATATGCAACTAATTAAGTACATTTCCCTTAGGTATGAAGTATGAAGTTAATTTACTAGGCAGTTAAAGAAGTAAATGGAACTCAATTATCATTTACAAGACACAAAGTCAGAGTGAATTTGGTTTTACCAGTAGTTGTTCTTTATACATTAAAATAAATATATAAGCAAACTTGACTGGGGGGAAAAAGGAAGCTAATACCCAGAGAAGTAAACTTATAAGTAAGCCCGCTAAAGCGTTCTAAGCAAAACAAAATGGAAAATTATACTTAAATTTACCACGTTTTAGTTAGACTGATGCACCTTTTTGTGCAAAGAGTTATAAAGTTATGTACTATACAAGCTGTTTTATGAAAGACTTCATTTTTTTCCTACTACTTAAGATATACCTATCTATTCATCTTAGTTGTTATGTTTTAGTTTTGAAAGCAATAAGAATGTTAGAATCTGCTAGTGTCCATCTAAGACAGTTTTACTTCATATTTGTCCACATTTCTTTATATATCTTTGTCTTTCAATTGTTGGTACTTACACATTTATGGTAGTGGATTTAGTTATTAAAAATGTCCATAGGTGCTTGTTCTAAAAATTATTTTCCTTTGTCTTTGTAGTATTCTTTTTAAGTTTTCTAAAATGGATAGAGGAGGAACATATCAAAATAATACTTACTAAAAAGCAATATAAATAGCATACACATAACTAAAGCATCTATGCTAACTGAATAAAAAACATATATATGTGTATGCATATCTATATCTATATCCAGATTTAATTATTTTACTTAAATCAGGGTAAAATTTGAAAGCCTATCTGGTTCAACATTCTCTCAAGGGTTCTTCATTCTTTTTGGCTTCATCTCATCAAAATGCATCTGAGAATGATATTAAAATGGCAAAAGGCCAGACTCTTTCCCCAACCAAAAATATCAGCATTAGTGTGGGCCTGTAGATAAAGGTGCAGTTTTAATTTTTTCTAATGTCTTCTGGTTGATAAGAATATTGCATACATTTGGAATAACATAATTTAAAATTTTAAATTGATGTTGGCAAGCAGTTTTCAAAGGTCTTATAAAGAAAATTATTCTCCTTATTATGGAATGATGGTCTGTAGATGGAATACAGTAGAAGTATGCTAAACGCTTGTTATTCTATCCAGGGAAGACAATAGAACAGGGAAATTTCAAAGTGAAAATGATTGCCTGTAGTAGATAATTGAGTGAAAAAGATTGCCTGTCACACAGATGATTACAACTGCCAATGGAATCAGTATACACCTTGGGCCACAGAAAATAGTCTGCAAATGGCTGGGCAGACTCAGAAGGAAAATAATAATGTCCTGAAATTCATGTATCTGCCTAGGCATATTGTTAGTTATTCCCTCTTTCACTCAATGTATGTTAAGAATCTGTGTACACAGAGTGTAATTTCAGATGTAAAGAAAATTATAAGTGTTTCTCCGCCCACAAATAACTTAGAAACTTTTGTGACTTTGACTGTATGCCATATAGAATAACACATGGGAAGTACTTATGATTAAAAGAAAACACATAAATAATGTCAGAAAGAAATTTCTGAAAGGAAAATGAGACTTTACTGGAGACAGTAATATTCAGGATAAATTACAATTACAGTGCATAGAAGTCAGATGTACAAAAAGAAGCAGGTAGGCAACCTAGGTAGTAGGATTCTCCCCCTTGGCACTATTGACATAGTAGACAATTAATTATTCATTTTGGGAACTGTTTTATGTCTCCAGACATTGAAAAACTGGCCCCAGGTGTTAGAGTTGCCAGATTTCACAAGTAAAATTAAATAGTTTAGCAAATAAAAGGTAAAACATCAGTTAAATTTGAAATTCAGATAAACAATGAAAATAACTTAGCACAATTATGTCCCATATTAACCATTGTCTGAAAATCAAATTTAACTTGCCTAGCATTAATTTATCTGGCAGTTCTAACTGGAGTTACCAGTGGCTGAAAACCGCTGAGTTAGAGGAAAAGCAAGAGCAGATTTCACATGTGGAAATTCACTAGTTGTGTTTGAGGCACAATAAATTGACTAGGTTTCAGCGTAACTTTTTAAACAGGTGTGTATCTCCCATGTCCCTGCCAAAGATTGTTCTTGGTAGAAAGCAAAGAGTAGGGAATAGGAAATGCAAAGTTTTCCCTTCATGGAGGAAATTATGTTAAAGTAAGGTGAAGACAGTAAACACAAAACTGAGTAAATTCTGACTCACTGGTCAGTATAAACCAGATTTTGTTGCTACAGGATAAAACAACCCCCAACATTTCTATGACTAAGAACAGCAAACATATTTTACTGTTATTTGGTTGCTTGCTTTCTTCTTTACTATTCCTATGTTTCACGTTCATCATGACGGGTGGCTGTAACCACGCTTCACATTGCCTTCACTCCAGCTCCGAGGTTGACAGAGCAGTCTCTATCTGCAACATTTCTGCTTTTCTTGGTTGAGGAAAATGAGAGTACAGCAAAACATATGCTGAGTCTTAAAGCTTTCATTCAGATTTCATTAGGCAATGCAACCACATTGCCCTAAGTAGAGGGTAAATGTGTAAACCCCCACCAGTAAGTGTAAAAACTATAAAATGTTAAAAATATATATAAAGTTAAAGATCATGATATATAGATTTATTTCCCACAAAAAAAAAAGGAGCTTGAGATATGGAGTTGGATTTAGGTAGTTTTTCTAATATGTCACTCCAGAAAATTAGAATCAAGCTGTGTGGAGAGTGAGACAGAGAAAGTGCAAAGAGCTATTTTGAGAGCACCCTATAGAGTTCACTATGCTGCTTTGGGCAAGGAGGGTTTGTATTGTCTTTGCTGGCCCTTCCTGAGTAGCATCATGAATATTTATTGGGATTGTCTACTAAGAAAGACAGAATGCTAGAGCATTTATCCACTGGCTCTGTTTCCCAGTGAGTGGCACCAAATAAGAGGGTAGGAATACCATCTACCATGTATGGAGTTTCTGATTCAGGCTAAGTGATAGTGAAACGAAGGCAAAACAAAGGAACAGAATAGGAACGAATATATAACAAAGACAGTGAACAGTTGATTTTTATAATATTTGTAGGATGGTTAGGAGAGGTGACATTAGAGCAGAATTCTGAAAGCAATGCAAGAGGTCTTCATGGAAATACGGGGGAGAAAAGAATCCATGCAGATTAATAGCAGTTACAAAGCACTGTGCCTGTCACAGTGCAGGCGGGACATTCAGGCAACTGGAGCTAGAATGCTGCCAGGGAGAAGGACAGTTGTAAAACGTTAGATCAAAAAGACAATGGGGCTAGGAGATCATGTAAATCTATGTAGGCCATTGTAAAGATTCAGGATTTACTCCAAGTGAGATTGGGAGCTATTGGAAAATTTAAAGCAGAGAAGTGACATTATCTATTTTTTAAAAGGTTACTCTTGTTGCTGTGCTGAAATACACTGTAAGAGGGTAAGATCAAAAGTAGAAACTAGTTCGAAGTCAAGGACAATAACATAAGTGAGAATCATATATTCAAAGAAGGTGGTAGCGATAGAAGCCGTGGAAAGTCTATAATCTGGATATATAATGAAAATACAAGGTTTTGTTTTGCTGTTGAATCTATGTGTGATGTTATAGAAGGAAAATAATCAACCTAAGCAATCCAAAAGTTGAAGTTCCCATTATATTTAAGAAGACCTCCGAAGGTTTAGGAGTTGAGAATATGAGATATTTGCCCTCATCATGCTGAGTTTGAGATGCATAGTAGGCATCTAAAGGGAAAAGTTTTATAAGCAATTGAAAATGAAGAGAGATTCAAGCAAGAAGTATAAATGCGGAACTTCAGTATGTTAATTAAGTTTTAAATCATGAGATTCAGTGAAACGATAAAAGGAGTAAGATAAGAAAGACATAAATAATTTTCTAAAACCTTTTCATTCCCTTGGAGAAATAAACTTTTTATAATAGTATTATATGTGTCCAACAAAAGCTAAAAATGATTGTTTTTAGAAACACACAAAAAAGAGCTGTTCCTATTCCAGTACTATTCTGTATTATAATATTTGCTTCAGAGAATAGGGAAAGCTAGCCTGTATGAATTATGCCAAAGATAAAAGGTGTGTTCACATAAATCACTGTGATCAATATTTTAAAACTTCACTTTTTATTTCAAATTCATAATACTCACTTTTATTATGGGAATATAATTCTCCACAGTTCTCTTATATTTTGGCACAGCTTTTGAATGGATTGCCTTTCTTTTGGTTTAACTTTTTAGTATGATTAGATAGCAAATAATCTTGAAATTCTACCTTAGTGTGTCTCTCCTGAGCAAAGGTCAGGCCTGCTTTACTGCCCATTTTAATAATTTCAGGTTCCTTTAGCTCTGAATTCCCCTCAGATAATGCAACCCCCTCTAGATCCAGGTTGCACCTGACTCTTCTTGCATTGCCCTACATAATCAGAGCCTTAGGAAACTGGAGCAAGACAATCCTGATACGTTGGTGATTGCTTTTACTGAGGACTGAAGTCCTTTCTCTCTGACCCAGGATACTTGTGTCTTCTGCTGGTATCTATGAAACTGTGGTTGGTTACCTTGGCAAGTTGTACTTTGAGTCAATACCTCATACTTTTTATAGTTCTTAAGAGTTGCCCACTTTTCTTCTCAGTGATCTGATGTGTCTCTAAGAAGCTGCAGCTAAATGTCATACCCTCTTCACCCATACTCAGGATTCAGGTGTTTTAGAAACATCTATTATTGAGAATGTATATCTTTCTCTTGTTAGACAATGGGAGCAAGAGTGAACTTCAATAATCCTTGAGCCAGTACTACTTGTCCATTCCACAAAGGTTTCCAGCCTTTGTTGGACAACAAAGGATATTTGGATAGCAGAAATATTTATCATGAACACTTTCCTAGTCTGCCAGACTCTCTAGAACATTGAGATCTGATCCACGGCATCCATAGTGACAACTGAGGCCCCGAAGTAGAAGCCCTCAATAAAGGTTAGGATTCTTCAAATCTCCCTAATCCCAGCCCTACATCCCTTCCCCAGGGGTCAGGTTCTCTGACTCTGAGCTCTGCCACCAGGCTATAAGATTATTCAAAAGCTCATGAATATCTCCCTCTCTCTCCTGTGGTATACTTTTGACCTGCAATCCTAGGAGCAAAAAAGACATTGAGGTGCAAAAGGCCATCCATAGCTCAATATTCTAGGCACTTTTCTGCAGTAGAACTCATTTTTAGCCACCTCATACCCATTGACATCGGATAATGCTAGAAATCCTCTAAGGCTTCTGAATTGAACCTGCTATCTTGCCATATCTCTCAACAGTCTAAATATTACCATATTTGTATCCCTTCCTGGTTAGACCTCAGCTGCCTTTTTCATGCCAAAGAGCTGAGCGGAGGGAGTAGTAAATGTTTCTTAAAAGGAGGCTGCCACAAAGAGACTTACGGTGGGGGTTTCTCAGAAATGGAATGGGTAGTAAGTAGCCTCCTTCCTGCAGTACGCCAGGCTAAATGACCACCTCTATAACACTGTGTAGAAGACCCCTCCTTTGGAGGAAAATTGTATTAGAGGACCCGTGAGCCTTGTTATAATGCTCCTGAATACTGAAATTCTTTGTATGGACTAACCTCCACATGCAGTGCATACACACAAAAAGATATACTTCCAATCACAAAATCCAAACTGATGGTCCTTAGAAATTGGGTGTGTGTTTGTGTGTGTGTGTTGACTTTCTGTCTCACCAATGATTTGAAATTCATATCTTAGAATATACTAGCATTGCATGAAAGTTGGAAGCTTAAACAGTTGTCCTGGCATCACTTATTAATGCCCATGAGGTAGATAAATGTTTTACTTTACCAAACAGTTCACCAAAACTGCAATGTTTAAGATAAACAGTATTTACAGAAGTAGACACAAAAATGTCATTCTTACTGCAAGAACTTTAAGAGCAACAAACTCTAATTTATATTAAAGTTTCTTTTATTTATTGTACTTTAGGTTCTGGGGTATATGTGCAGATCATGCAGGATTGTTGCATAGGTACATACATGGCAAGGTGGTTCGTTGCCTCCATCTCCCCATCACCTATATCTGGCATTTCTCCCCATGTTATCCCTCCCCAACCTCCCCACATCCCACTGTACCTCCCCTAGCCCCCCAACAGACCCCAGTGTGTGATGCTCCCCTCCCTGTGTCCATGTGTTCTCATTATTCAACACCCACCTATCAGGTGCTGTTTCATTTTCTGTTCTTGTGTCAGTTTGCTGCGAATGATGGTTTCCAGATTCATCCATGTCCCTACAAAGAACACAAACTCATCGTTCTTTATGGCTGCATAGTATTCCATGGTGTATATGTGCCACATTTTTCTTGTCCAGTCTATCACTGATGGGCATTTGGGCTGGTTCCAGGTCTTTGTTATTGTAAACAGTGCCACAATGAACATACATGTGCATGTGTTTTTATAATAGAATGATTTACAATCCTGTGGAAATATAGCTAGTAATGGGATTCCTGGGTCAAATGGAAATTCTATTTCGAGGTCCTTCAGGAATCGCCACACTGTCTTCCACAATGGTTGAACTAATTCACATTCCCACCAACAGTGTAAAAGTGTTCCCATTTCTCTACATCCTCTCCAGCATCTGTTGTCTCCAGATTTTTTAATGATCACCATTATAACTGGCATGAGATGGTATCTCAATGTGGTTTTGATTTGCATTTCTTTAATGACCAGTGATGATGAGAATTTTTTCATGTTTGTTGGCCTCATATATGTTTTCGTTTGAAAAGAGTCTGTTCATAACCTTTGCCCACTTTTGAATGGGTTTGATTTTTTCTTGTAAATCTGCTTTAGTTATTTGTAGATTGTAGATATTAGCCCTTTGTCAGATGTGTAGATCTCAAAAATTCTTTCCCATTCTGTTGGTTGCTGATTTACTCTAATGATTGTTTCTTCTGCTGTGCAGAAGCTCTGGGGTTTAATTAGATCCCATTTGTCTATTTTTGCTTTTATTGCCATTGCTTTTGGTGTTTTATTCATGAAGTCCTTGCCTATGCCTATGTCCTAAATGGTTTTGCCTATGTTTTATTCTAGGATTTTTATGGTGTTAGGTCTTACATTTAAGTATTTACTCCACCTGGAGTTAATTTTAGTGTAAAATGTCAGGAAGGGGTCCAGTTTCTGTTTTGTGCACATGGCTAGCCAGTTTTCCCAACACCATCTATTAAACAGGGAATCATTTCCCCATTGCTTGTTTTTGTCAGGTTTGTCAAAGATCAGATGGTTGTAGATGTGTGGCATTGCCTTCAAGGCCTCTGTTCTGTTCCATTGGTCTATATCTCTGTTTTAGTACCAGTACCATGCTGTTTTGATTACTGTAGCCTTGTAGTATAGTTTGAAGTCAGGTATCATGATGCTTCCAGCTTTGTTCTTTTTGCTTAGGATTGTCTTGGCTATGCAGGCTCTCTTTTGGTTCCAAATGAAGTTTAAGGTGTTTTCTTTTCCCAGTTCTGTGAAGAAGGTCCTTGGTAGCTTGATGGGGATAGTGTTGAGTCTATAAATTACTTTGGGCAGTATGGCCATTTCCGTGATACTGATTCTTCCTAATCATGAGCATGCCATATTTTTGCATCTGTTTGTTTCCTCTCTTATTTCCTTGAGCTGTGATTTGTAGTTTTCCTTGAAGAGAAAACAACAAGTTAGTTGTATTCCTAGGTATTTTATTCTCTTTGTAGCAATTGTGATTGGGAGTTTGCTCTTGATTTGGCTCTCTGTTAGTCTATTGTTGTTTTATAGGAATGCTTGTGATTTATGCACATTGAATTTGTATCCTGAGACTCTGCTGAAGTTGCTTATCAATTTAAGAAGATTTTGGGCTGAGATGATGGGGTCTTCTAAATATACAATCATGCTGTCTGCAAATAGAGGCAATTTGACTTCCTCTTTTCCTAATTGAATTCCTTTTCTTTTTCTTGCCTGAATGTTCTGGCTAGAACTTCCAATACTATGTTGAATAGGAGTGTTGAGAGAGGGCATTCTTGTTTTGTGCCAGATTTCAAAGGGAATGCTTCCAGTTTTTGCCCATTTAGTATGATATTGGCTATGCATTTGTCATATATAGCTTTTATTATTTTGAGATACATTCCATTGATACCCAGTTTATTGAGAGGTTTTAGCATAAAGGGCTGTTGAATTTTGTCAAAGGCCTTCTCTGCATCTATTGAGACAATCATGTGGTTTTTGTCTTTGGTTCTGTTTATGTGGTGGATTACATTTATAGACTTGCGTATGTTGAACCAGCCTTGCATCCCTGAGATGAAGCCTACTTGATCCTGATGGATAAGCTTTTTAATGTGCTTTTGAAATTGCTAATGATCCTAAATATATACAAACCCAATACAAGAGCAACCAGGTATATAAGGCAAGTTTTTAATGACCTATAAAGAGGCTTAGACTCCTACACAATAATAGAGGGAGAATTTTATACTCCACTGTCAATATTAGACAGATCAACGAGACACATATTAACAAGGATATCCATGACTTGAACTCAGATCTGGACCAAGCAGACCTAATAGACATCTACAGAAATCTCCATCCCAAAGCCACAGAATGTACATTCTTCTCAGCACCACATTGCACCTACTCTAAAACTGACCATGTAATTGGAAGTAAATCACTCCTCAGCAAGTGCCAAAGAACAGAAATCATAACAAACAGTCTCTCAGACCACAGTGCAATCAAATTAGAACTCAGGATTAAGAAACTAACTCAGAACTGCACAACTTCATGGAAACTGAACAACTGGCTCTTGAATGTAGACTGGATAAACAATGAAATGAAGGCAGAAATAAAGATGTTCTTCGAAACCAACGAGAATGAAGATATAACATACCAGAATCTCTGGAACACATTTAAAGCAGTGTCTAGAGGGAAATTTATAGCAATAAATGCCCACATGAGAAGTGAGGAAAGATCTAAAATCAACACTCTATTATCAAAATTGAAAAAGCTAAAGGAGTAAGATCAAAAAACTCAAAAGCTAGCAGAAGACAAGAAATAACTAAGATCAGAGCAGAACTGAAGGAGACAGAAACACAAAAAACACTTCAAAAAATCAGTAAATCCAGGAGCTGGTTTTCTGAAAAGATCAACAAAATAGACCACTAGCCAGATTAATAAAAAAGAAAAGAGAGAAGAATCAAATAGATGCAATAAAAAATGATAAAGGGGATATCACCACTGATTCCACAGAAAAACAAACTACCATCAGAGATTGCTACAAACAACTGTATGCACATCAACCAGTAAACCTGGA
>CAUYLG010023910.1:0-38985 GCA_963573385.1 Cacajao melanocephalus
ACCATCAGAGATTACTACAAACAACTCTATGTACATAAACCAGTAAACCTGGAAGAAATAGATAAATTCCTTGACACTTTCACCCTCCCAAATCTAAACCAGGAAGAAGTCGAAAATGTATATTCTGGTTTTCAGGGTTCGGAGTTCTGTAAAGGGCTCTCAAGTTATTCATTTGGCCCAATGTTAAGTTCAGGTTCTGAATATCTTTGTTAATTTCCTCCCTCAATGATCTATTATCAATGGAGTGTTGAAGTATCTCACTACTATTGTGTAAACCCTTAAGGCTCTTTGTAGGTCTCTAAGAATTTGCTTTATGAATTTGGGTGCTCATGTGTTGGGTACATACATATTGAGAAGAGTTAAGTCTTGTTGAATTGAATTTATTATTACATAACGTCCTTCTTTGCCTTTTTTCATCATTGTTGGTTTAAAGCCTGCTTTGTCTGAAATTAGGATTACCAACCCCTTCCCCCTTTTTTTTTTAACTGATTTTCATTTGCTTGATAGACTTTCCTCCATCCCTTTATTTTAAGCCTGTGTGTCGTGCATGACATGGTTCTACTAAAGATAGCATACCATTGGGCCTTGCTTTTTTACCCAGATTGCCACTCTGCACCTTTTAAATGGGGCATCTAGTCTGTTTACATTCAAGGTTAATATTGATATGTGTGGATTTAATCCTGTCATTTTGTTATTAGTTGGTTATTATGCCAGCTTGTATCTCCCCATCCCTTTCAGGGATGTCAATGATTTATAGATTCAGCCCCTTTGCATAATCCTATATTTATCAAATATTTTGTTTGTTGCTTTTTATTCTTGATTCTTTGTTTTTGTCTGACTGTCTATTTTAGAGAGCCAGTCTTCAAGTTCCGAGATTCTTTCCTCAGCTTGGTTGATTCTGCTGTTAATACTTGGAATTGTATTGTAAAATTCTTTTAGTGTGTTTTCCAGCTCTATCAGATCAGTTAGGTTATTTTCTATAGTAGTTATTCTGTCTGTCAGCTTTTGTATTGTTTTATTGTGATTCTTAGGGTTTTTTTGGATTGGATTTTACCATATTCCTGAACCTTGATGATCTTCATTTCTATTTATATTCTGAATTCTATTTCTGTTATTTCAGCCAACTCTACTGGATAACTAGTGCAGTTATTTGGAGGACATAAGAAACTCTGGCCATTTGAGTTGCTGGAGTTCTTGTGTTGCTCCTTTCTTTTCTTTGCATGTGAGTATTTCTTTAACTGTGATGTAGATTGAGTACAGTCAGTAGACTTCTTTTTGGGATGTGTTCACGGGGCTGAGGCTTTGTGCAGGGTCTTTATTTGTAGCTGACTTGTCTTTGGTCTCATGGCAGAGTAGGGGGTATGTTAGTAAAGTATTTTGGTGTTAAAGCTTTGGGGTGTGATCCAGTAGGTCGTGCTTAGGTATGGTGTTTAGCTGGTTGGCTCTTGATCAGTTGTATGACTCCCCTACATTTCTTCACAGTTGTAGCCATGCTGTCTCTCAAGGCTCTGAAAATTCGGGCTCCTCTCCCACTTGAGTGTTGGCTGTAGATCAAGGCTTGTCATTCCCAGGCTTTTCCCCTACAGCTGTGGGGTGATCTCAGTGTTTATGTCTCCTCTCCAACTTGGAGGCAGCAGCAGAAGGAACTTTAGGAGTGGTTGTGGCTGAGCGTCTTTTACTTATCTCTCAGGGGCTCTACCCCAGAGAGATGTAGGTCAGCAATTGCTCAATGCAGTCAGCCCAGCATGGGGGTATCCATGCTGTGGGCCCAAGCCAGGGTTTCTCTGCTTAGTGATGAGCAAGGGGAGTGTACAGGACCTGTGTGAGATGGACTGGTCTCCTCTCTTTGGTTGGACTGTTGGTTGTTGGGGATATGGATAAGGTACTTAGGGTCTTTGCTTCTTCATTAGTCCAAGGGTAGCAGGATTAGTGCCATGGCAGAGGCAGTGGTAGATGTGCTTTCAGTTGGCCCTGGCGGTCTCATGTCTGAGGAATGCAGAGCTGCTATTACTGGGAGTTTTCAGCCAGTGGGGTGGGGTGGCTGCATTGCTGGCATGAGCGTGGGACTCCACTTTTTGGGGAGCAGAGGATTAAGAGCTCACCAGAAGGAGAGATTGGTTTCCTCTCTGTATGGTGTCTATGGCATTCTGCAAGCTAGGTGGTCGCTCTCAGGATCTTTGTTTTTCCCCAGACTGAGGGCAGCAGGGATAACACTGTTTGTATCCCTGTGGCAGAGGAACTGTTGAATGCCTCTGGGAGCCTCTGCCCAGGGGAACCGTGGGCCACTACTAGTAGGTATGGTCAGCCATGTGTGGGGCACCCATTCTGTGGTCATAAGTCAGGGGCCCTGCCTGGTGAAGAGTTGGGAGGTGGGGGTTCCCAGGGAAAAGGGGCTGGACTCCTCTCTGTATGGTGGTTGTGGTGTGCTGGAGGCGTCAATGTGGTCACTAGGCCCTTTGTTCTTTCTCCAGCCCAACGGCTGTTAGGTGGCACCACTGCAACTGCAGTCGTGGAGGGGTTGTGGGTTGACTCTGTGATTTCCTCCTCAGAGAAATGCTGGGCTGCCTTTGATTAAAGTGGTAAGGTGGGGGCAGGGTGGTTGTGCTGCAGTACCAGGTCCGGCGGCTGTGCCCAGGGAGGAGATGTGAGCTCCAGGATGCTGATGGAGAATAGTCCAGCCACTTATCCACGAGGTGGGCTCCCTGTGCTGAGAGCCAGATCAGCCCCTGGTCCCCACAGACTCTCCAGAGCTTGGAGACAGAGTGAGGGCTGCAAGACAGCAAAGATGGCAACCCGCCCCTCATACTGGAAACTCTGTCCAGTGAGTTGCAGAGCTGCTACTGGCTCAATAGCCACAGCAGGAGGTGGCTGGAAGCCCAGGCTGAGAAGACCTACCCAGTGAGGACGCATGGGATCAAGATAACAATCTGGTCATATAACAATCTGATCCCATTCTTGTAGGGCTGTCGCAGTATGCTGGGAGTCCACTCCAGTCCCTAGTTAGCTCAGATATTCTAGTAACTGAAGGTATCGACAGTGAAGGCTGTGAAACAGCAAAGATAGCAGTCTGCTTCTCCTTCTGGGAACTCCATCCCAGGGAGTTGCCAACCTGTTGCTGGCCCACACACACTGGTGAGGGTGGCTGGTGACCCCACTTGAGTGGTCATACCCAGTGAGGAGAAACGGGATCAGCGACTGCTACAAAAAAGCAGTCTCAGTGAGTGTTGAACAATGAGAACACGTGGACACAGGGAGGGGAACATCACATACCAGGGCCTGTCGGAGGGTGAAGGACTAGGGGAGGGATAGCAGGAGGAGGTGGGGTGATGGGGAGGGATAGTATTAGGAGAAATACCTAATGTAGATGATGGGGTGATGGATGCAGCAAACCACCATGGCACGTTGTATACCTATGTAACAAACCTGCATGTTCTGCACATGTACCCCAGAACTTAAAGTATAATAAAAATAATAATAAGAAATAAATAACAACCACAACAAAAGCAGTCTGGCCACTTTCTTATAAAGCAGCTGTGCTGGGTTGAGGGTCCGACCAGCCCCCTCCTAGCCTGAGACTCTCCAATGCCCAATGGTGACAACAGTGAAGGCTATGAAACAACACAAATGGAAGCCTGCCTCCCAGTAGCTCCCATTCTGTTGCAGTATTCTGGGAGTCCGCTCCAGTCCCTGATTACCTCAGATTTTCTAGTACCTCAATGTATCGACAGTGAAGGCTGTGAAACAGCAAAGATGACAGCCTGCCTTTCCTTCTGAGGACTCCATCCTAGGGAGGTACCGACCTGTTGCCAACTGGAAAACACCCAGTGGTTATAGATCTCAGTTTTGAGATTACGACCAGTAAAGAGAACCACGGTCTGGGATTCACATGGAAAGGCAGTCTGGCCACTTTTCTGTAGAGCTGCTATGCTCTGCCAGGGGACTCGTCCAGTACCCAGTCACTTCAGACTCCCTGAAGACGACAATGGGTAAGGCTGTAAGACAGCAATATGGTGGTCTGTCCTTGCCTCTGGAAACTACATCCCAGAGGGGTACGGACCTGTTGCCAGCTCAGAAACACTGGTGGAGGTGGTTGTGGACCGCGGTCAGGAGATTCTGCTCAATGAAGAGAAATGGGATCCAAAACCCATGTGAAAAAGCAATCTGGCAGCCTCTCTGTATACTGCTATGTTGGGAGATTCTCTAGTCCTTAGTCACCTTGGATTTTCCAGAGCCCAAAGGCAACAATGGCTAACCCTGCAAAACAGCAAAAAGGGTGTCCAGCCCCTCCTGAGAGGTTCATCTCATGGAGGTATAACCCTGCTACCAGTGGCTGGCTGGAGTTCCAAGCCAGTGCGTTTTATCCTGTGAGGTGCCGGAGAGGCTACTCTGCCAGGACTCCCTGTATCTCTGTGTGTCAGACTGCAGGTCTTGGTGGGGTGGGTTCACAAGGGGATCTCCTGACCCAAGGGTTGCAAAGATCCATGGGAGAAGTGTGAGCCCCCAGGGTGCTCACCCACTCACCTCTTCCCTGGGTGGAGAAGATTCCTTTGGCTCTGTGTTGCTCCCGGGTAGGTGGTCATCCTGCCTTGCTTTACTTCTTTCTCCATGGATTGAGTTGTTTTCTTGATGAATCCCGATGTGTGCACCTGGATGCTTCAGTTGAAGGCGCTGTATTTACTCCTTTTATTTCTCCTGTGAGAACACCACACACAGCTGTTTCTAGTCGTCTACCTGCACTTCCTCAATATGATAATTTGAAGAAGAAAAAGAAATACTGACAATTTTTTTGGCATTCTAAGATTAATTCTAAATATAAAATAAACAAATAAAAATAAATTTTAAAAAGCAGAATTTAGGGAAAGAAACATTTTTATTTTGGTATAAACTATGCCTGGAACCAGGAGGTTTACCAGCCAGTCACCTGATGAAAGATTTATTACTTTTCATCTTGGACTAGATGCATGGTCTTCATAGGAATAATCACATATTTTAGCAACGGATTTGCCTTCTCTGCCTACAGTGCTTCTACTAACATCAGTACATAGAGTCACAGAATGTTTAATCCACTTCATGGTTCCTCACACAATATTGTATTTTGCAGCTTATAGCTTGCAGTGAATGCTGAGAGTGATTACTCAGACAATTCCAGCTGACCCGGGCAGGGAGCAACTCTTCTGAGACAATGCCGCTCCAGAATCCGTCCATCAAGTATTTATTGAAAGGGCTTGTTAAAGCACAAACATCCACTAGATAGCTTTTTGAGGCTGGATCATGAAGCGCATATGACCTTGTAGAAGCACTCAAACCGCATTCTCGGGATGTTGTTTTCAGCGTTCCTTATCACACCACACATTCCTTGTCCTGTTTCCAGGGTCAAGGAGTTACATTCTCAGGCACAAATAACGTACACACAGTGCCTCAGTATTTTCCATACCCCGACCTCAAATGCCTTGTACATAAGCTTGAATATGTTGCCGTGTGTCCCCTACACCTCCCCGTTGTTTAATTCTCAGAGCATGCTGGTCATCCAACGCAAGGTAAGCTTCTATTGTTCTTCCCTGGTCATATATGCATCAGGTGGCAGCACAGAGCCATCTGCAGATGCCTAGCAAACAGACACAAAAAACAATAAGTATAGCGGCCATCACCCAAATGCGCATTTAATGCAGACCACCAAGTGTTCCATTTTGAAAGTGTTCTTGTAATTGCTGAAGGGTATTTGTTTGTAATTGCTGTGACCATTCTTCAAGTTGTTTCTTTAATTTACACTCAAGAGAAGTTTGGGAAGACAAGTGATTGTGATAAGCCCCTTGCAGGTGTGCTTTCAGTCTCTCCCAAGCATATCGGGAGCTTTTACAGGGTAGAGGTGTGACTCAGATAGAATTGTATCGCCAATCACAGTGTAAATTTTGACGGATAATAAATGCCTGCTGCTAATCTCGCAGCCATTCAACAGCAGCTTCAAGAGCCTCCAGGGAGACAGGATAGTTTTATCAATATTTACTTGCTCTTGAAACTCATGGGTTACATTGTATACTATGTGGTCCACTACTGAGGCTGTGTGAATAGATTCGGTCAAAGAGACAGCTGCAGTAGTGGCACTTGCTAGTACAATAATAGCTGAAACTAAAAAAGCAATTAAAGTGGCCAGAAGTCTTTTTGTTGTTGTTGTTTAGTATGAGACAGTGCTTTTCTAAATAACTGCTGGGTAGAATCCCCTTCCCAGCTCTGGGTTAAATTTACAGGCAGCCACAATTCTGCAAGGCATTTAAAAATCATGACCTAGGTTTTATTTAACTGTGTAATGTTTTGATGAGACAAGCATGTAGCATACCAACTACTGGAACAGACAGTCACACTATAAAAGGATTGATTCCGCTCTATGTTAGGAACACCTTGCCCAAACAGAAGTATATAGGAGTGTGTAGTACAAACCAGGACTACATCAGTAACATTATTGTGCAAGAAAAGGGTGTAGTTGCCACCACTAGTAATGTACTCACCAAGCGAAAGACCCTGTTCAAAAAAGGGAAATCCGAATCTCAAAATTTAAGTATGAGCAGGGCTTAAAACTTGTTTCCCTTTGAACTGTAACATTGGTCCTGAAAGCCCATTCTCTGACCAAGTGATAAAACTATTTGAGGGACTCCCAAATCCAATACTCCGATTTGCGGACACAAGATTACCATACGGACTCCAATAAGTAAGGTGCCGTTATCAACCAGAGTCTCTTGATATGGCACAGGTCGTCTACATGGAGACCACTGGACAGCCTCAGGCTTTTATCGCCAGGAAATCTACAGGAGCGTATTTTAGCACCACTTTCCTGATAGTCTTGGTAAATACAACACTAGGCTAAACCAATAAACAACCCAATTACTTAGATCCAATATAATGATAATCTAGGTCATTAATTGAGCCAAACACTTTGTACAATTAGCTGGACAGAGACAAAGAAAAGAAAGATGGAGTGCATAGCAATCTATATCTTCTGTCTACTCAAGAGGTACCTGCTGACAGAGAAAAAGAACTCAACCACACAAAAAGACCACAGAAAACCATTTGTGGCTCAGAAAGAATCATCCTGGATATAGAGACCTCCTATCCCAGAGTCCTCTTGTCAAATATTCTCTCAGAAGTTAGTGTAGAAATGATAAATCAAACCATAGCATGTTGAGACATTTCTGTTACTTCCACAAATAAATTTTGAATCATTGAAATAACCATGTTTTTACATTTAAGTTAGAAACTAGTATATTAGAAAATAGGTAGGATTTGCCTTGTAAGTTAATTTGAAAGTGCAATTTCTATAGTTACTGTTATCATCATGAGTTATAAGAAAAATATTCTTGTTTTTGTTTTATTTCTTTTTTATATTCTTATTGGTACATAATATTTTCATGTATCTTTAAGGTACACGTGCTACTTTGATAAATGCATAGGATATGTAATTATCAAGTCAGGGAGTTTAGGATATCCATCACCTCAAGCATTTACCATTTCTTTGTGTTGGGAACATTTCAAATCTTCTCATGTAACTATTTTGAAATATAAAATACATCATTAACTATAGCCACTCTACTGTCCTGTTGAATACTAGAACTTACTCCTTCCGTGTGTTTGTATACCTCCCCCACACCACACACACAAACATCCTTCACAGCTGCTAGTAACTATCATTCTACTGTTCACCTCCATTAGAATAACTTTTTTTTTTTGAGACAGAGTCTTGCTCTTGTCACCCAGGCTAGAGCACAATGGCACGATCTCGGCTCACTGCAACCTCTGCCTCCCACATTCTCCTGCTTCAGCCTCCCAAATAGCTGGGATTACAGGTGCCTGCTACCACGCCCGGCTAATTTTTTGGTAGTTTTAATAGAGACAGGGTTTCACCATGTTGGCCAGGCTGGTCTTGAACACCTGACCTTGTGATCTGCCAGAATCAGCCTCCCAAAGTGCTGAGATTACAGGCATGAGCCACCACTCCCGGCCTACAATAACTTTTTTTGTGGTAGCAGCAAAGGGTGGGCTGAGCGAGCAGCCCTGGGTTCCCCAAGAGGAGTGCAGATGTCAGCAGGTGGTGGACAAGGTGATTCCCCAGGTCACTGAATGATGTATTTGGGCACTTATGGGAGGTTCCAGGGTTTGCAGATCCAACCTCAGGACTCCAGATGGTGCACACAGGCTGTGGTAGGTGGGGCCGGGCCGGGCGGAGCGGGGTGATCCCCAGGCCTACGTGGGGTGTGCTGGCAGGCAGGCTGGGTCTTTCCTCAGGCCTCCTAATGGTGCAGGAGCATACACGGAGCTACAGGTGAGACAGGGCCATGGATCTCCGGGCCCCTGGACAGTGTGCTTAAGCACTGGGAGAGGCTGCGCTTAGTGGTGTGGTCCTGTCCTCAGACACCCCAAACCCCTATGTTGTGCGCAGGGCTCGGGCTGTGATAGACAGAGTAGGCAATCCCCAGGCGCCCCCAGCGGCGTGCTTGGGTGGCAGCAGCAGCCGCGGCTGTGGAGGTGGAGGTGGGCGGAGAAAGCCTGTCAGTGCTGCAACAGCATTGCTGTTGGGAGTCGGGGTGACTGTCAGTGGCAGGGACCTCACGTAAGTGGCTCTCAGGTTCTGGAGAGTGTTTGGCTCCCTTTGACTGGGGGCAGCCTCCCCAGTGTACTGCACTGCCTATTCCCTGGGGTGTAGGGCACATTTTGGGCTAGAGTGCCAGGGACCTGGCCGCAGGGCGGGCTCCAGTCAGCCTTGTGCCACTGCAGCCCTCCAGGTGTGTGGAGTGTTGTGGGGGAGATGAAGGATGCCTGCGGGGATCCAGGGATATGGAGATGCAGAAGCTGTTGAGACCCAAGGCAGGAGGAAGTCTTGTGGGGGCTGGGCTCCAGGATGTGTGGGGCCTAGCGTGAGCTCCGTCCTGGAACAGTGCTGTTGTGCAGGCTCCAGACAGCTCCCCATTCTAACCTCGGGGCCCCCAGGGCTCTCCCATGGCTAGGACCACAGGAGTCTGCGACGGGAATGTGGACACACTTTCCCTGCAATAGGAGATCTCTGGGCTCCCAGACAGTGTCAGCTGGGCTGCTTGCCTCCCTTCTGTTTCCTTCCTGCCACAGAGCCTTGCTGCCGTTTCTCTGCTGAATTCGAGTGTGTTCTGTTAGATGCTATATTCCAAGTGGGATTTTCTACTGGCTGTTTTGGTTCCTCTTTGTGGAGGGAAGTGCTGAGGGCCTCTAGTCAGCCATCCTGAAGGGGTGAAAAAAATGTTTTCTTCCTTGGTACCATGAAATGTGTAAAAAAAAAAAAAGTCTAAACTGCTGCATGGTAAATTTGTTATTCTATTTTTTTAAATTCCAGCTGGGCATGGGAGCCTGCAATTGTAGTCTCAGCTACTGGGAAGGCTGAGGTAGGAGGATCACTTGTGCGTAGGAGTTAGTAAGTTGCAGTGAACCCTGATCATGCCACTGCACTCTAGCCTGGCTACAGAAAGGGTCCCTGTCTCTAAAATAATTAATTTAAAAATCCTACAAAGTTTTTAGGAAGAAATTTTTGGTTAGATTTATATGTCAGTTAAGACATAAAAGAGGGAATGCCATGAGACTGGCAGCAGGTTTCCACCATGCACTTGGTGCAAGGATATTCCCCCAAGCCTGGGGGGCAACCTAATGGCCAGCCAACCCACTCTGTGATCAGCCCATCCCCCATGGAAATTTTACCCCTTGATGGTGAATGCTCTCAGAGCCTCCAAGTGTACAGCATTTGAAATGCTTAAACACTACAAAATTAAATGAATAGGTAACTGATTCAACAAGTAGGGTCAAACTGCATTAAAGGAGAAACCAGCAACAATATTCTCTCTCAAAACTGCTCCTGCTTATTAGAAAGTTAGATTGATTTCTTCCCACATCACAGGCAATAAGGAGATGCTGAAACGCATTGCCGAAACAACTACAGCTGGGAAATTTCCAAAACATCTTGATAGATGGCCTGATGCCAGCGGACAACCTTCTTCCCTAGCCGTGCTGTTCTGCCACAAGTCAGACTGTCCTGCCATAACTCAGATTGGACAAACAGAGAATCTTATAAACATTCTTTGTTGATAAATGGTCACAGACCTTAAACCAGTTACAGACAGCTTGTGGAGACTATGCACAAACAATTTTTGTGCCCTATAGTTCAACTTTTGAGGTAAAGAGCCAAATTCCACCCCATTTAATGTTAAAACACCATCTCAAAGTGACCATGGGGTGTATGCTACATCTGTTTACCCAATGCACAAGTGCTTGACTTCCCTCATGAATATGCATAATATTGACAGAATTTCCCCAACCCTGCTCAATATGTATATAAAACTGACTCTGTAAGACATGTATGCCAGCCCTCTCTCCTTTGGAGTGTGTACTTTTGGATTTCCTCGAAAGCTGCATTTCTCTAATTCTAGGGGTTTTTTTTTTCTTCTGAAAATAAAGTCTTGTCCTTTCTTTCCTGTGTGGATTTTATGGTCTTTTGATAACAAGGATAATAAAAGTGCCAATTCCATCTAATATCTAAAGTCCAACTTTTATCTGATTTAACACTTTTCCTCTCTCCCAGCTTGGATTGGATCTGCTTAAAGTTTGGAACCATTAAGGGGGCAAGTGAGTGTAATGGGCTCTGCATGACTCTTTCCCTCTCTAGTATCTCTTTCCATTCCCCAACCCTGATCCCCTGAGTGAAGGTGAAACACAGGGAACGGAAATAAACACGGAAGAAAGATGTTACCAGACTGGACAGTTTTAATCTGTATGCTGACACTCCAAATGTTTTCTGCTTCTATGGGTTTTGCAGAAATTCTGCTCCTGGGGTACTCTGCAGTTGTCTGATGTGTAATGTCCCCTTTATCAGTCCTGCTTACAAATCACTGTACCTCACCCTACACAACTCCCCACGTGCCATTTTTTTTTCTTCCTACTCTATGCTTGTGGCTTGTTTTCATTGAGGTTGACTTGCATGCGGTAGGACACCCTCAGGTGAATTTTATTTTGGGATGGTTCCTGACTGACTGCTTTGTGTGAGATCCACATTCAGCCCATAGGAAACACTCCCTTCAGCCTCACCATTGCTGGAAGTGTGGCTTTACTTTACACATCCACTTTTACTCTGTGGTTATGTGTATTTCTAACAGCCTCACATACTGAAAGTGTTCAACTCTGCAACTTCCAACTCCCAGAGGACACTTGCCAGTATGTGTCAGAATCCAAACTTGGCTTAAGGTAAAAGAGAAGTTCTTCTGCTTATTGACACAGAAAGATGACGGGAAATGTGAACTACACTGGCAAGTCCCTTCAGAAAAAAATTCTCACTTCCTAATTTCTGAACACTCATAAACTCTTAATTTGCTCTGAAAGCAGATGATAGACAAAAATTTGAAAAAACCCCTTTACAAGTTTGTTAGCATGTCCTATATATGAGGTCTACAACCTATAGAATTGTTCTTGATATTTGTGCCCTCAGATAAAAGTAAACCACAGGAATGACCACATTTAAATATCCTACTCATCATTCGATATTTATGAATTATTTTCTGAGGACTTATTACATGTCAGACACTGTTTTGGGAGTCTATTTCAGACTTTAAATATCTTTTAAAAACAAACATTTCATTAAACTATAGGTGAAAATTTAAGCATATAGTCATTAAGTTTGTGAATCAAACCTATTTTGGAGAAGAATATAATTTGTTTAAATTTATCGAAGGACACACAAAACATAAGCCCTGGTTATTCTAACTGCTTATTAACACAGCTCCCTGCCATTTCTGGGAGCCTAGCTCCTGTTCAGGCTCAGAAACTCTAATTTTGAGAATATACTTGGACCAAGTTGTTAATTTGAGAGAACTCAGATAAAGTATGAGAACTGCATTCACATTTGATTATGAGAATATCAAGTTATATTGTATAACTCCAAGAATAATGGTCCCTTGAATATATCCAGGATTACCTACAAACAGAATTGTTCCTAGATAAAAACCCTCATGCTTGTAGAAAATCTGTCTTGACACTCATTGTTGAGATGGTCTCATTCACAACTCTGAATTTCAGTAATTCAGTGATGAAATGTAGGCCTGAGAAACTTGTTTCTTGCTGATTTATCAACCTTACTAATTGATCTTTATGTCATTCTCCTTCTGTATACTTCAAGAAAATAAATAAATATTTGATTTATTCATGGGGTAATTTTGTTAGATACTTACATTAATCCATAGCTACAGTCAATATTTTTCAAAACAGTAGTTTTATATCCAATAAGACAAACTGTTTTCTCTAAAAAACAAGATTCATCAATAGAATAACAACTTTGGAAAGTGGAACCTATTTTTTTAAATCAGTTTTCCTAACCTAACCTTAAATCAATTAACCATAGCTTTTTCAACAATAATAATAATTTCTCTTTGAACACTACACAAAATCTCACAACATAATCAAGATTAACCAGGGTATATGGATGGTTCTTTCAAGAATTTGTATCAGTTCTCCCTTCTGGAGCCAGTAAATCAAGTGTAACATCTTCTTGATATGACAGCTGTTGGAACAATTTAACAAACTTATTCCCAGCAGCCCTTTTCCTGATTCTGGCTAAGTAGCTTTAGTTCCTGGAAATAAAACTTAAGTTACGGTTTCAACTAATTCAGCTTCCTGTTTGTTCTCCTCTGGACTCTTAAAAATAGGCATTTACCTATGTACATGACTGCAGAGGAAAACAAAGAGAAAGTTAAGATAATTTGAAACAATCACATAAAGATTATTTCAAAGAACTGGGCCAAGAGTGGAGGGAAAAAAATCTACTCTTTCTTTTTAGATAGACTTGTTTTGATTTTACCTAAGATTCATCACTTCATATAATCTTGTCTTCTATTGAGCTTGTTGGTCACTGAATTTCCCCTAGTGCTCTTGCATACCTCTATGAATAAAAGAAGTTCTCCCAACCTGTTAACTTTTTCATTTTAGATTTTGATACACATTTAAAATATTCATCTTGTTAAATTCTCAATTTTCTCTGAAATTCAGAATGTTTGGAGTTTATGATTCTATTACTCAGTGTATTAGCTATCCAACTTGTATTTCATCTATACATTCAATTTATTTACCTAACCATTTATAAAATGTGGAGTAAGAGGGAATCAAATGCAAAACGTTCTGAAGTATAGAAAATAATCTCTTTCCCGACTAATGACACGTAACCTGAGGTAGCATTGCTTTCATGTAGATATTATAGTATCCTGTGCCATATATCTCAGTGAAAACCATATAGATAATATCTTCACTGTTTTCCAAAACCATTAATGTGATGACTCTTTTAACACCAAGAATATGAGGTCATTCCTGCATGACTTGTCTCTTTACTTGTATTATACATATGGATATATACTAAGACTTAGCTAACTATATTTTTAATATTGCGTGAGACATCAGCCACCACCTGCGGAGCTCTGGCCTGCGGACCCTGACTCAAAGATGGATGAATGAATGGACTCTCATGCCATTACAGTGATTCAAGTGGGCTAGGGATGGTCATCAGCTGCTTTCCAAGGGTGACATGCAGCCAATTGACCAAGACTCCATGTACATCCACACTTTTATTCAGTAAAAGATTTTGAAACAGAGGTTTTAAGACAACACTTGTGGATAATTAACATGCTTAAAGAGTGGTTTTACAAATGATAAAAGCTTTAGGTTCAGGGCCCAGAGTAAACACTATTAACGAGTAATTCCCCTTTGATCTCCCCCTGAGAGGACCATCCAGCACAAAGTTTACATGGCTAAACAGTTAGAGTAGAGGCAAAGGAATGTGGGGTAAACAGACTTAAACTGGGAAAGCCTCTTATTGTCCCTATCTTCTCCCTAACTTAATGGACTGACTGCCTTCAACCTATCCCAATAAAACCTTTCAGCCTTCCAAAAGGTTTGAGACTAATCTATAACTTTCCCTAATATTTCTTTAATATTTTGCCAGTCACCCCAAGTGAATTCCAACAACTGCACTCTGCCCACTCTTGCCTAAAGCTCTTTGACTCAAAAGTGTCCCAACCCAAGGCTGCATGATTGCAGCATTCTGTGGTACGTGGAGAAATGACTGTGAGCATTCACATCTGCTTTTGTGGAGGATGCGGGTCTTTTTTGAGCCTACTATTTTCTTACCATCCTGTCATTGATCTTTAAGCAGGTTAATTTTAAGTGAATATATTTTCTAACAAATACACTGGGGGAAAAGCATTAACCAGGAAGGAGCACATAAAAGAGTTTTCTATGGTACTGGATCTATTCCACAAATGTATCAGAATGGTGATTACATGGATTAATACATACATCAAATGTATTAAACTGCACAATTCAAATTGGTGCATTTTATTCACTGAGCTGTATGAAAGTTTTACTTTAGTTAAAAAAAGAAGTACACACGTACAAAATAAACCAATATATCAAAACAGAAGCATCATTATTGGAGGAAAAATATAATTATCCCTTTTAGTCCCTATAAATACAATCCAGTTCCTAATAAGAAATTAGTACTGTAAGTTGAAGTGTCCCAACCCATCTTTACTTTTTGCTTGATTGTTGTTCTTATTAGTTAATAATTGTTAACATGGGAATGACATATTTATTTGGTATGCTGAGTAAAAATAAAAATTAAATTAAATTTTAAAAATTAAAAAACTCTGTCAACTAAGTCTTATGTCTCGTTACACTATTTATATTATCTTTCAAACATAACAGTGAAATGAGTATCCCTTCCCTCAAAAAAGTAAACTGAGAAAAGCCATTGATAGCAGACCTGCTTTATAAGAAATACTAAAAAATATTCTTAAGAGTGAAAGCAAGTGACACAACAGTAACTTGAATCAACAGGAATAAACAAAGAATATTAGTAAATATGTAGCTAAATATACAAGGTAGTATAATTGCATATTTCTTTCCTCTCTTATTAAAAGTCAGTTGTGTAAAACAACATCCAAACAATTGTAATGCTGAGTGTTTAACAAGTAGAAATGTAATGTTTTGACGATAGCTGCACAATGGAGGAAAATGAGAGAAAAACTTATATTGGCATAAGTAAATTGTATCAGATACCTGAGAAAAAAAGAAATAAAGATAATAACTTGAAGAAAAAACAAGGAAAACCCAGAATAGCAAATAAGAAGGTTAATATAGGAAAGTCTGTAAATCTATACTTGTTCTCTTTTTTAAAAGACATAAAATTATAGAAAGTAATAACATCATAATTTACTGTTTGGTCAGTAACATAGAAAGACATAATATGCATATATAGCATCAAAAAAGGCAAAAAGATTAGAATCATATAAGGGTGATGTTTCTAGATCCAGCTGAAATTAAGGTAGCATACATCTCAAATGGATTCTTATAAGTTAATTTTACATTATAAGCCCTATAATAAACATTAAAAAGAAACCTGAAAATTGTACTAAAAAAATCTTTAAAGAAATTAAAATGTTAAAGTAGAAGGTATTATATTAATGCCAAAAAATACCTAAGTAAATGGAAAACAGCAAACATTGTCCAGGCATGGTGGCTCATACTTATAATCCAAGCACTTTAAGAAGGTGGGCACAAGAGTCACTTGAGGTCAGGAGTTTGAGACCAGCCTGGGCAACAGATCAAGGCCCTGTCTCTACAAAATGCTTTTGGAAGCTAGCCAAACACAATGGCACGTACCTGTAGTCTCAGCTACTAAGAAGACTGAAGCAGGAGGACTGCTTGAGCCCAAAAGGTCAAGGTTGCAATGAGCCATGATTACACCACTATACTCCAGTCCAGGCAACAGAATCAGAACCTGTTTCTAAAAAAACAGAAAACAGAAACAAAAATGGCATGAGACACACAGAAAACTGTAGAATGGCAGACTTAAAACCGGCCATGTTAATAGTTCTATTAAACAGAAATGGATTAACGAATCAAAAGGCTCAGATTGTCAAACTAGATTAAATGAACACAATTCAACTATATGCCATTTACATAAGAAACTTCAGATTCAGATAAAAATAGGTTGAAAGTAAAAGTTAGTAAAATGATATCAAATGAAGAGCCAATATAAGAGACCTGGGCTAGCTTCAACAAATTTTAAAAAATTGAAATCATACAAATTATGTCTTCCTACTACAATGGAATAAAATTAGATATCAAAAACATAGAATTTTTGACATTTACAAGTGTGTGGAACTTAAACAACTTAAATCTAGGTTTATCAATGGATCAAAATCACAAGGGAAATTAGAAAATACTTTTTGACAAATGAAAAATAAAGGTAACATATAAACATTAAGGTATGCAAATAAAGCAATTCTTATGGCAATATTTATACCTATAAAGCGATACTCTTAAAATAGAAGAAATCTCAAATAATAACCTTAGCTTCTACCTGAAGGAATAATAATATTAAAGTAAAAAGTGCAATGAACTAAGCCTAAAGCAAGCAGATAGAAAGATTACATTAGAAATAAATTTGGCCGAGCATGATGACTCACGCCCGTAATCCCAGCACTTTGGGAGGCTGAGGCGGGTGGATCACGAGGTCAGGAGTTCGAGACTAGCCTGGCCAACATGGTGAAACCCTGTCTCTACTAAAAATACAAAAATTAGCTGGGTATGGTGGTGCATGCCTAAAATCCCAGCTACTCAGGAGGCTGATGCAGAAGAATTGCTTAAACAGGGACCTGGGAGGTGGGAGGTGGAGGTTGCAGTGAGCCAAGATCAGGCCACTGTACTCCAGCCTTGGCTACACAGTGAGACTCCAAAAAAAAAAAAAAAAAAAAAAAAAAAGTTGATTCTTTGAAGATATCAACAAAATTGACTAAACTTTAGGTAAACTGACCAAGGAAACACAGAAAATGAAAGAGGGGACCTTAACTACCAACTTTACAGCAACTTTAAAAAGAATTTTTAAAAAAGAACTATAAAGGAATAATATGAACAAACGTGTATTACAAATTAGATTACTTAAATGAAACAAAAAATTTTTTGAGAGATTCAACTGATGAAAAGTCTCAAAAAGAAATAGAAAATCACATAGAAATATAAAAGTAAAGAGATTAAATCAGTGGTTTTAAAACTTCCCAAGAAAATGTCCAGATCCAGATTACTTCTCTGGTGAATTCTACCAATCATTTAAAAAATTAATACAAATCCTGCACAAACTCTTCCAAAAAACTAGAACAAGAGAGAGCATTCTTCCATGGTTTGAACATCTGTGCTCCCTTCAAAATTCATATTGAAATGTAGTTGTCAATGCAAGAGTATTAAAAGGTGGGGCCGTTTGGAGGTGATTAGGCCAAAAGGGCTCTGCCCTCGTGAATGAGATTGGTGACCTTATAAAAGGGCTGGATGAAATTAGCTTGGGTTCTTTTGGCCCTTCCTTCCATCCTTCTTGCCCTTTTGTCCCTTCTGTCATGTGAAGACACAGTATTCAATGTGTCATCTTGGAAGCAGAGACCAGACCTTCACTGGATATTGAACATGCTAGCAGCTTGATCTTGGACTTCTGAGCCTCCAGAACTGTGAGAAATAAATTTCTATTATGTATAAATTGCCCAGTCTAAGGTATTTTGTTACAGCAGCAGTAATACACAAACACAATTTCCAATTCACGAAGTCAACAACACACTGATAATAATATAATACTATATAAAAAAATTTACAAAAAAACTACAGACTTTTGTTACTATTGACATAAAATTCTCAATAAACTATTAGCAAATCGAATCAAACAACATACAAAAAGTATTACATACCATGATCAAACAGAATGTGTCTCAGGAATGCAAAGTTGGTTTAACATCCAAAAATTTATTAATTTAATATGCCATATCAATAAAATAAAACATCAAAACAATATGATCATCCCAATTGACACAGAAAAACACTCTTCTATGCTAAAAACAGTCAACAAATGATTACTGGAAGAGAACTTTCTCAATCTGATAACAGAACATCTACAAAAAAGCCACAGCTGGTGTCACACTTAATGGTGAAAGACTTGAGGCTTTCCCTATAAGATCAGGAACAAGACAAGGATATCTACTCTCAGAGAAGTATTTGAACAAATAATTCTTTAACAAGTGAATATTCATATACAAAATATAAAGTTAAACCTCTTGCTACATCATACATACAAATTAAATCAAATAATCAACAACCTAAAGTGACAGAAAAAATAAAAAAAAACTTTTAAGTGAAAAAATGAGCATAAATCTTCACAATCTTTGTTTTAGAAATAGTTTTTTAGATATTATACTAATAGCACAAATAATCAAAGAAGAAACAGATAAATTGAACTTCCTCAAAATTAAAAACATTTTTGCTTCACATAATACTATCAAGGAAGTGAAAGAACACCCCATAATGTGAAAAAATATCTGAATATCAGATATCTAATGAAGGGCTTGAAAAAAGAATATATAATGAACTCCTAAAAATCACTATTTAAAAGATATATTACCCTGGTAAAATATGGGTAAAGGATTTAAAAAGACATTTCTCCAAAAAAAAGACATAAAATACATAAACTGCAAAAAGGCATATGAATGATGATAAAGAACATAGTTCTTTATCAAATCAAAACCATAATAAGATATCATTCTATGCACACTAAGATAGCTACAATTAAAAAGACAGACAATAACAAGCATTGATAAGGATGGAGAAAAATCAGACCTCGCTACCTTGCAAACAAGAATGTAAAATGATGTAGCCACTTTGGTAAACAGTTTGGCAACGCCTCAAAAATGTTAAATCCCAGCAAGTTACTTTCTGGATATCAACAAAGTTATTCTAAGGTTTACTTGGAAAGGGAAAGGACACAGAAAAACCAACACAATATTGAATGAGAAGAACAAGTTTGAACTGACATTACTTGACTTCAAGACTGGATTACTGTATAAAGCTACAGTAATCAAGAGTGTGGCATTAACTAAAAAAATAGACAAATAGATCAAGAGAACAGAATGGACAGCCCAGATGTAGACCCAAATAAATGCAGTAAACTGATCTTTGACAAGAAGCAAGAGAATACAAAGGAGCAAAGGATCTTCTTTACAACAATGATGCTGGAACTGGACATCCACAAGCAAAAAATATGAAGAAAAGAAAAAATTTAAAAATCCAGACACAGAGTTTGTATTCTTCTCAAAAATTAACTCAAAATAAATTTTATAAAAAAATGTAAAACATAAAACTATAAAGTTCATAGAAGAAAACTTAAAAGACAACCTAGATGATGTTGGGTATAACAATTTTTTAGATACAACACCAAAGATATATGAAAGAAAGGATTAATAAACTGAACTTTCTCCAAACTAACGACTTAAAGAGTTCTACTCTGCTGAAGATATTGTCAAAGCAATGAAAAGGTTTTCTTCTAGGGTTTTTACTGTTTTGGGTTTTACATTTAAGTTTCCAATCCTTCTTGAGTTAACTTTTGTATAAGGTGTAAGGAAGGGGTCCAGTTTTTGTTTTCTGCATATGGCTAACTAATTCTCCTAGCACCATTTATTAAATGGAGAATCCTTTCTCCATTGCTTATTTTTGTCAGGTTTGTTGAAGATCAGATTGTTGTAAATGTGTGATATTATTTCTGAGGTCTCTATTCTGTTCCATTGGTCTATATGTCTGTTTCAGTACCAGTACGAAGCTGTTTTGATTACTGTAGCCTTGTAGTATAGTTTGAAGTCAGGTAGCATGAAGCCTCCATCTTTCTTCTTTTTGCTTAGGATTGTCTTGGCTATACAGGCTCTCTTTTGGTTCCATATAAAATTTAAAGTAGTTTTTTTCTAATTTTATGAAGAATGTAGTTTGATGGAAATAGCATTGAATCTATAAATTACTTTGGGCAGTAGACCATTTTCATGATACTGATTCTTCCTGTCCATGAGCATGTAATGTTTTTCCATTTGTTTGTGTCCTCTTTTATTTCCTTGAACAGTGGTTTGTAGTTCCCCTTGAAGAAGGCCTTCATGTCCCTTGTCAGCTGTATTCCTAGGTATTTTTATTCTCTTCCTAGCAATTGTAAGTGGGAGTTCATTCTTGATTTGGCTCTCGGCTTGTCTGTTGTTGGTGTATAGGAATGCTTGTGATTTTTGCACATTGATTTTGTATCCTGAGACTTTGCTAAAGTTGCTTATCAGATTAAGTGGTTTTTGGGCTGAGACAATGGGGTTATCTAAATATAAAATCATGTTGTCTGCAAACAGAGAAAATTTGATTTCCTCTCTTCATATTTGAATACCCTTTATTCCTTTTCTTGCCTGATTGTCCTGGCCAAAACTTCCAATACTAAGTTGAATAGGAGTGGTGAAAGAGAGCATCCTTGTCTTGCACTGGTTTTTAAAGAAGATGATTCCAGCTTTTCCCCATTCAGTATGATATTGACTGTGGGTTTGTCATAAATAGTTCTTATTATTTTGAGATATATTCAATCAATACCTAGTTTATTGAGAGTTTTTAACATAAAGGGGATGTTGAATTTTACCAAAGGCCTTTTCTGCATCTATTAAGATAATCATATGGTTTTTGTCATTGGTTCTATTTATGTGATGGATTGCACTTATTGATTTGTATATGTTGAACTAGCCTTGCATCCCAGGAATGAGGCCGACTTGACTGTGATGTACGTTTTTTAATGTGCTGCTGGATTCGGTTTGCCAGTATGTTATTGAGAATTTTCACATCAATGTTCATTACTGATATTTACCTGAAGTTTTTTTGTCGTTGTTGCTGTGTCTCTGTCAGGTTTTGGTATCAGGATGATTATGTACTCATAAAACCCAAAACCATAAAAACCCTAGAAGGAAACCTAAGCGATACCATTCAGAGCATAGGATGGGTGAAGACTTCATGACAAAAATGCCAAAAGCTATTGCAACAAAAGCCAAAATTGACCAATGGGATCTCAATAAACTAAAGAGCTTCTGCACAGCAAAATAAACAATCATCAGAGTGAATAGCCAACCTACAGAATGGGAGACAATATTTGCAATCTACTCATCTGACAAAGGTCTAATATCCAGAATCTAAAAGGAACTTAAATAAATTTACAAGAAAAAAACAAACAACCCTATTCAAAATGTGGGCAAAGAATATGAACAGAAACTTCTCAAAAGAAGACAATATGGGGCCAAAGAACATATTAAAAAAAGCTCAACATCACTGATCATAGGAGAAACACAAATCAAAACCACAATGAGATACCATCTCATGCCAGTCAAAATGATAATTATTAAAAAGTCAGGAAACTATAGATACTAGTGAGGCTGTGGAGATAGAGGAATCCTTTTACATTCTTGGTGGGAATGTAAATTAGTTCAACCATTATGGAAGACAGTGTGGTGATTCCTCAAGGATCCAAAACCATAAATACCATTTGACCCAGCAGTCCCATTACTGGGTATATACCCAAAGGAATATAAATCATTCTAATATAAAGACACATGTACATGTATGTTTATTCCAGCACTATTCACAATAGTGAAGATGTGGAACCAACCCAAATGCCCATCAATGATAGACTGGATAAAGAAAACATGGTACATATATACCATGGAATACTATGTAGCTATAAAAAGGAATGAGATCATGTCTTTTTCAGGGACATAAATGAAGCTGGAAGCCATCATCCTCAGCAAACTGACACAGGAACAGAAAACTAAACACTGCATGTTCTCACTTATAAGTGGGAGTTGAACAATGAGAACACATGGACACAAGGAAGGAAACAACAAACACCAGGGCCAGTTTGGGGATGGGAGGCATAGGGAGGGAGACCATTAGGACAAATGGCTAATGCATGTGGGCTTAAAACCTAGATGACAGGTTGATAGGTGCAGCAATCCACCATGGCACACTTATACCTATATAACAAACCTACACCTTCTGCACTGGTATCCTTGAATTTAAAGTTAAATAAATAAAACAAAAAACAAAAACAATGAAAACATAAGCCACAGACGAAAAGAATGTACTTAACAAAAGACATATCAGTTAAAGGACTATAAGCTGAAATAGATAAAAACTCTTAAAACTCAACAATAAGAAAATTAATTACCTGATTTAAAAATGGGCCTAAGATCTGAACAGATGCCTTATCAAGAAGATGTACAAATGGAAAATAACCTTATGAATCTATGATCAATATAATGTCATTAAGAAATTTAACATTAAAACATGCCATTACAGAAAAACCAACTACCATATGTTCTCACTTATAAGTAGGAACTAAGCTATGAGTACACAAAGACATACAGGGTGATAGACTGGACTTTGGAGACTCAGAAGGGGAAGAATGGGAGAGGGGTGTGGAATAAAAAATTACATATTGGGTACAACGTACACTACTTGGGTGATTGACGAGTGTACTAAAATCTCAGAATTTGCCACTGTATAATTAATCCAGTGACCAAAAACCATCTGTCCTCCAAAAGCTAGTGAAATTAAAATTTTTATTTTAAAACATATCACTACACACCAACTAGAAATGTCAAAATCCAAAATATGAACAACACACAACTCCAAATGCTGATAAAGATATGGAGTATTAGGACTTTCACACTTTGCTGACTGAAATGCAAAATGGCACAGCCACTTGGAAAATACATTAACAGTTTCTTGCAAAACTAAACACATTCTTACCATATAATCCAGTAATTCCACTTCTTGGTCTTTATCCAAATGAGTTGACAACTTATGTCCACACAAAAGCCTGCTCATGAATGTTTATGTCAGCTTTATTCACAATTGCTAAAACTTGGAAGAAACCAAGATGTCCTTTAGTAGGTGAATGGATAAAAAAACTGTGGTACATTCAGACAATGGAATATTCTTCATCACTAAAATGAAATAAGCTATCAATCTATGAAAAGGCATGGAGGATCCTTATAATACATATTTTAAATAATTAAATAAAGATTTAAATGAAAAGTGTGTATATTAAAAATAAAGGAGGTGCAAAAATATATTCTTGAGATACAAAACTAAAAAATCTCACATAATTTTTTGAAATAATTATGGATCCTTTTTTTTTTTTGAGACGGAGTCTTGCTTTGTCACAAGGCTGGACTGCAGTGGCACGATCTCAGCTCACCACAACCTCCACCTCCCAGGTTCAAGTGATTCTCTTGCCTCAGCCTCCCAAGTAGCTGGGACTCCAGGCATGCACCACCATGCAAGGCTAATTTTTGAAATTTTTTTTTTTAGTAGAGATGGGGTTTCACCATGTTGGCCAGGATGGTCTTGATATCCTAAGGTCATGATCCACCTGCCTCGGCCTTCCAAAGTGCTGGAATTACAGGCGTGAGCCACTGCACCTGGTCTGGAGCCTTTTCTTATAGATGTTTAAAATGTGTTTGCTTACGTGCCTTTAATGAATACATGCTCTGAATTTGTATGTTCATTATCCAATTCTTTTAAAAGTTAATATTAAATGCCTATACATAAAAAATTAATAAATCAAGCACTTATTGCTTGTCAGCTAATGTGCTAGGTACTGGAGAATAAAGATATCTGCCACTGCCTCAAAGGATTTTATATTTACAATACAGGCTAAGCTCCAATACAGAGAAAAAGTGTATGATGGCAAGGCTTAGAAGTCTCCAGAACTACATCTGATTGAACAGAAAGGGAACACATTAACAAGACAAAGGTGAAAATTAAGGTAGTTTTTCTGATTGAGCATTGCCTATGGTAGTGGTAATTCAAATACAGTGATCTCTGTGTGTATTCTACATGCATTATATCATTAGAACCTCTTATCACACTTTTGTGTCAGCTTAGATTGTCATCCCTGTTTGAAAACAAAGAATAAGAACAAAAGAAGAATCATATTATTCTCCCAAAGTTACCTAGAGGTAGTAAAAATTCTGAGGCTAGGACTTAGAGGCCTCAAACCTGACTTCACGGAGCTGTTTCTCCACACAAGCTTTCTCTAGACTAACGAGTAATACAATTGGTTCCATACTCTCTCAAAACCTTAGTCCTTCAACAGCTGCAAACACACTGCTCTGCAAATCACTTAAACAACTAGTTAAATCAGTTTTTTTCTTTTTATGCAAACAATGACCTCTGAAAGGAAAACAGACACCCTGGTTCTTCTATGTGATCAGAAAAAATAGATATCATACAATAAAATGCAACAGATGGTATAATTTCTGTGATCTCACATCAAAGTTGAAACATATACGAAAAACATATTAAAACCATATGATTGAACATTTACATAAAGGACCAAAGACCAAAGTTTAGAAAATAAATTTCAAAATCCGATTTTTGCTCATATATCTAAGCCTTTACTCTTGATCATAAACACTACATAGATAGAGAAAGCAGCTTTGCTCTTAATGATATCTGAGCACTGAAAATTGTTTTCCCAGGGCCAGGAGCGGTGGCTCAGGCCTGTAATCCCAGCACTTTGGGAGGCCAAGGCGGGCGGATCACGAGGTCAAGAAATCGAGACCATCCTGGCCAACACAGTGAAACCCAGTCTCTACTAAAAATACAAAAAAAATTAGCCGGGCGTGGTGGCACGCGCCTGTGATCCCAGCTACCCGGGAGGCTGAGGCGGAAGAATCGCTGGAACCCAAGAGGCGGAGGTTGCAGTGAGCCAAGATGCGCCACTGCACTCCAGCCTGGCGGCAGAGCAACACTCCGTCTCAAAAAAAAAAAAAAAAGAAAACTGTTTTCCCTAAAATAGCTTCTACCATACATGCACTCTTTCACTCATTCATTCACTCAATATCGATCTAATACTTAGAATGTTTCAGATCTTGGAAGTGTAATAACTTACGAACAATAACTTATAATTGAGAAAGGAAATACCAAATATCAGTGATGAAGTTTTTTTTACCTAATTTCTACTTTTTAATTTATATACCATTAATAATTTATGAAATGCATGAAATAGAATAGTCTATAACTTTTATTTGTGTATTTCTAACATAAGTCAGTTTCTGGCCCACTTGTTTGTCTAATAAGTGTTTGGCTAACGATCAAATGGGAAATAGAATTTGGTAAAGGTGTCCAGATGGGGAAGAGAGGGTGTTTACAGGGAGGACAATGTGAGAGCCCAGCACTTTATCTCCTCACCACACAGTAGCAGGTGTTTCCTTAAGGCCTCACACCACCACTAGAGAGCAACAGTTCACAACCGAACTGAAGGTCTAACTACAAGAGCCCTTGCTGGAATGCAAAACAGGAAGGCTGTAAGGTGGGGGATTCGTGTCAGAAATTGACCTGAGTAGTTCATTTACTCCTAGGCAGTTATCTGAAACACAAAATCAAGTGATGTGCTTTAATTCGCTGGCCCTGGGGCCCCTATTATTTAACCTGATTCTTTTTTTGAGTCATGAAAAACAATTACCCTAATTATTTTTTTAAAAATATTTTTAAGCATCTGTGCTGATCTGGTAATTGTGCTCAGTATTACCTATTATTATCTGCCTGCATTCACCATCTGTTATACAGCAGGAATAATGAATAGTTTCATCTTCTAAAATTTAGTTTTTAGGATTCTTTCTCCAGAAAACATTGAAATGATTAGAATCATATCAATTAAAGTAATTTTGATTTAGGATATCACCCCCCTATTAAATAGCTAATAAGACAACTGAATATGCATTTCAAGTTTATAAGTGCAAATAAACATGTATATTATTGATTCGGTACTCTCTTTTATTAAAGTTGATTGCCCCCAAGCTGGAAAAGAAATTAGAGTTTCTTTTTCTCAGCTTTATTATATGAAAAGTTTACATGCCATAATAGACTAATTTGATTGCTTTACAAACATATTGCCTCTTTAAAATACAAAGTGAAATAACTTGCAAAAGGAACTAGAAAACTGTCAATGTCAATCTGTTCTAGCACACCCCATGCCAAATCTTCAATAGAACTGAAAACTCCAACATTACTGTAAAATCATTTATTTTCTTTCTTTCTTTAAGGAATAAAAACTAGAGTTAGTAACTTAGTCTGTTAGGAATTATGCCAAAGTAAGTTCCACTAAGATTTGTGTAAACATTCTATGTGATGTTTATTTTCTTTCTGAGAATTCGGTCCTAAATGATGCTTACTTCCTGTTTAACATTTACTAAGAAAACAATATGCAACACATCCTTTAGCTCAAGTTATAATGGAGTTATTACAGCTCATTAAAGCCAGTCCTTGCTACCCAAGATTAGATGCATACCCAAGATCACTGGCTCCTGCCTTTTGAAAGCTACCTAATTGTAAACCAAAGCATGTATTAGATTGGTGCAAAAGTAATTGTGGTTTTTGCCATAATTTCAGTGGCAAAATGAATATGTCTGCTCCCCCCAAAAATGTGGTTGGAATACTTGTAAAAGAAAGAAGAAAAAAATTATTCACAGAGATCTAAAATCCTGAAACCAGCTCAAATAATATCTGAATGTTTTTATATTGTTTTGAATTGAATAAAATGAGCAGTGAAAACAAAAAGGAAAAAAATCTATGTCTATTTCTAATTTATTCTGTGTCCTGGAAATAAATTTTTTCTCATTTTTTTCTTTAAAATGAAATTCATACACACAGACACACACACACACAGGGGAGGAAATTAACAAAAGATCTCTAACCAGTGAGTATAAAATTTCAGTGCAGTCTCATGAAAATAATTCATCATAAATCCTCCACTCCCAAAACAGATTACATAGGAAACTACATATTAGAGTTACAATTATGACTACTTTGAAGAAAACATGAAACAAAGAACAACCCTTATGCACAAGTCACATGAAGAGATTGATGGTGGTAGAGTCAGCGGAAGTATTACAAGTGGTGAAAATGGTGATGCTGATATCAGTGGTATTATTGATACACTTCTCTAGCAACCAAAGGAAGAAAGTATATAAATGAGAAGATGATATTTTAACATTTTAAATTCAAAATGTCTGTTTGACATTGAAGTAGAGAGGGTGACTAAGCAGTTGCCAGACAAATATGAAATGCCAAAATGAGGTCAAAGCTGAAAAACAGGCTGTAAGAATTTAGATGGCATTAATGCTATTGGCTGGATGAGACAATCTAAGAAGCTGGTGTAGATAGAGCAAGTAGAAGAAAACAAAGGGGTAAAAAAGAATTCTTCAGAGAAATGACTAGTGACATAGAAGGAGAGAAGTTTCGTGCAAGCCAAACTGAAAGAGAGAAAGAGAAAGAAATGGAAATCAAGATGAAAACAGAACCAGTTATTAGTCTTGTAAAATGAAGGTCATTGGTAGTCTTGACAGGAATCGTTTAAGGTGGAGTACTAACCACAAAATCCTGTTTCAAGTGGGATATATTTTTTAAATATAACATTTCAGCATGATTTTGTTATTTCTCTAGCTAACTAAACCTATTCAGTTGCAGGTATAATGTAATCATAGAAAAGTGGATTTAATTGCAGGGGAATATTATATAAGCCAAATTGTATTAGTCAAGTCACACAACCGTGACAAGAGACAGTAATTCCATCATTGCCATGATAGAAAGGTGATTCGGCTGTTACTAACAGAATTTTACAATCCCAGCCAATTAGTGCTCATATAGACACAGATATTTTAAGAAAAACAATTTGTGCTTCACTGAAATTTAAGATATATTGGTTCTATATTTATACTTCTTATTAATGTTCTCATTTTATCTTCTTTTAAATTAATTCAATTATTTGCTAGTTTGACATATTTTGTATTAGGCTGCTCTTTTACTAATAAGAGTTACAAATTATGACAATAATTAGAACATTGTCTCAAACCTTGAATGAAATTGTAAACCACCAATACCTCTAAAAATAGCCTTGAAATTAGTAACTTCTTGTTTCTAAGAAAAGAAGTTAAATTGACTTCCTATAAATTACATAGTTTTTGCGGTGAAATGAAGAGAAACGTGTATAGGAAACAAATGCGTAGGAGCTATATCCTTATTTGGTTACAAATGGATTCTGAGGTTTTGAAGAAAGGTAGAAAGGTGAGTTTCCCTAAAACCATGACACTTAAAAACCATTCCAACATCCAAAGCCAGATTGAGAAGTATACTTCCTACAACTGGTTTATCAAACGGCCCTTTATTAGATCTTTTCCCTTTATCACCTTGTGTAATTGTGTAATAATATTATTTTACAATCCCTTTTGTGCAGGTAAAATGTTTTATTTATAAGGCTTATATATATAATTCAACTGTAGACACACAGGTCAGAGACTATGGTATTCATTTTTTACCTCCCGTGGTTCTTACTTTCCTGACAGTCATTGTGAAGCATGGGGCAATAGTACTTTTTGGTGTTAACATGTGGATAAACAGAGATATCTCCTATTTTATGAATCAATTTAATATTGGATATGTTCTGCTGTACTTCTGGATACAAAGTGCTCATTGACTTTTTCATTCAATTGCATTTGACTCAGCACAACTATCACTCAATCCAATCATATGGTCAATATAAAAAACATAGATATACAGCCTTAGCCACTATAGCCAAAGTTATACATTTTGCCTTTACAGCATTTTGCTTTCTATTTCTTTGGAAAAAAATCATCTGCCCACACAATATGGTCCTGGGAGGTTTTCAGTCAGAATACACCATTCTCCTGGTTGAAATGATTGCTTTAAAAATAGGCAGATGAACTTCCTATGAAATAAAATATAGATCTTCATACTCTGGCCACAGTAAATAGAACTATGTTTGCTTTTTATTTGTATGACCCATGTTTATGGTTTCCTACAAAACGTTCATTTCCACATGTTTATCAGAGAGTCAAAACAATCCTTATAATTATCCCCAAAAATACCGAATGCAAGGAGTTGGAGAACCAGCTCTTGTTGAGCTATAGGCTGCAGAGAAATTCTATTTTTGCTCATTCTTTTATAGTATTGATTGGTATGGCTCCTATGGAGTAAAATTATATGTATCATACAAAAAATAAATGTATCAAGAATGATATGCCAATTTTTGCTAGGATTTGTCCCCAAATTTCTTCACGCTGTGTTGCATGTCAGGTTCCTCAAAAACAGACTCTCAGACTCTTACATAAAGGATGTTAAGTAGGAAGGGAACTCAAAATCCACATGTGTGGAAAGAAAGGATTGGGCAAAGGAAGATATTGAATTGTGATGTAATAACAACAAAGTCTTCAGCTAACACCATAGGGAGCTCTGGAGCTGAATGCCCTTCAAGTTTATCCTGATATAAGGCAACAAGTCCAAGCTTTTGTAGTCCCACACAAACCAGCCGTTTGATACATCTGGCACTGGGAGAGAGTATGGCTTCAAGAAGGCAGTTCTCTTTAGCTGAGAGCCATACAAGGAAGATTCATTTGAAAGACTCTGACTCCCGGCTCAGTCAGAGAGAATGAGGCTTCACTCCAAAGTGGAGACATACCATTGGATCCACTGTAAATGGAAAACCACTTTTTAAATCAAAAGATAAGGAAGACATGCATACATATATGCACATATATACACACATATGCACACAGATAGAAGTAGATAGATAAATGATATACAATTTTCTTGATTAGACTCCTTTGCTTAGGACTAGCACCATATATCTAAAAGTCCACTAAAACACCCAATTCAATCTCCCACATATTCCAGAAACAAAAGTGATCATTGTGTAAATCTAATTTTCAGCCCCTATTTTCTGACTCAGTTGAAAAAATACTGCCCACGGTTTTAGGAATGAAAGCATGAAGCCATCCTTGACTCTGTCTGCATCTTTTATCATTAAATGCCCCCATCTAATAAATCCTAGACTATAATGACTAACAATGTCTTTAATTCAACAACGTTCCTTCATCTCTACTTCCACTGCATTGGTCTTAAAGGCAGTCATCTCTCTATGGTAGCCCTTTATTTTAGTTCATCTTGTACCTGTTAGCCTGAGTGATAATTCCAAAAATTAATACCTAATTATAATTAGTCACAAATTTGTAACAATTTTTCACTTTCTTTCTGTTCTTAGAATAACTCCAGACTGTTTAACAGCATTTATTTCACATCGTAATCTGGCTTTGTCTCTTGCTCCATTCTTTAGTCTCACTGTAGGAGGCCATTCTTTCTCCCATCTCTAAGACTTGTACTTTTTGCTCTTGTCTACAGAGTTTTTGTTTTTTTTCTCCCCTGCCTTATTCACCTGGCAAACTGTCTCATCTTTCACTTCTCAGATTAAATATTTACATAATTTTGTAGAATGTCGCCTTGAGAATAAATTCTCCAAGATGTGTTCTACATGCCCTCATAATTACCTGCTAATTGTCTTGCCAGACCTCAGCAGAAACAGTAAAGACCTACCAAAAAGCTGTTCCTTCATAAAATCAACAAGAATATTGAGAAAAATTTGTCAAAACAAACTTCCTCAGAATACTGTAAATTAACCAAAGACTTGAAAAAATCTGGCAAGCATGTACTCAAGAAAATAGGTGAATTTAATTGAGAACAGTCGCTTTTGTGGCAATTTAACTTGCTCTAGTCCCATTCCACTTTCCTTAGTTTCAAAGTAGTCTTGAAAAACTATAGCAGGTCTTACAACTATAGTAGCAATAGTAAACAGTAGCCGAACAGGCCTCGTGGGGGGAAGAATGGATTTACACGTCCTCAAAAATTATTCTCAAAGTACTGTCATTATTTAAACTCTCCAAAATTATCTTGGAAATTCCCACCTACAACTTTATTTGATTTGAAACAGAGCTTGCTCAATGCAAAGGGCTTTTTCCCTAGCAGGTATTTGACAAAAACAATCAGCACCTATTGCTGTTTGTAGCTGCTTAATATGGAAAGAGCTGGGGCAAAGAAAAAGCCAATCAAAAAACTTAAGAGGGAAACTTGAGGGATGGGCTGCCTATAGTAGGGCATTGAAATGATCCAAAATACTGATATGACTCCAATGAATGGAGGAACACCAGGGTCCTTTGTCTTATGTCAATTTAGATAAAACAACATGGACACACATGAAGCACATGGAGTGGTTTTAAGGAGGAGAGAGTTTAACAGGCAAGAAAAAAGGAAGAAGTTCTGAGGTACAGAGATGTGGCTGGGGGGCGGGGAAGTTTCCAAGCAGAGAGAGGAAACCCCAGTGCATAGTAAATAGTAGGTTATATTAGGAGGCTGGGAAAGGTGGTGTCTGATTTGCATAGGGCCTGGGGGATTGGTTTAATCAGGTATGTCATTCACATAGCCTACAAATAAACTGGCTCTCTTACCCTAGTCTTTTAATATGCAAATGTACAGTGGGGGTGTACAATGTACAGTGCAAATGTACAGTGGGGGTGGCAATGATTTGTGGCACACATGATGACAAGGAGAAGAGGGTGGTACTCCCCATATTGGATGGACCCAGTTTCTAATGGCTGGCATTTACATATCAAAGCTTGCTGGCCTTGCCCTTCAAGTTGTTTTATATCTGCTAGAAAAGAAAGGTTTCTGGAGCTGCTTTTTTTTAAAAGAAACAAATCTTACCAAGAACCACTTATATTATCTGCCTAAAATAATTTCTTAATAATTCCTATGATAATATGAACAATAATATCATGAAAATGACCACACTGCCTAAAGCAATCTACCAATTCAATGCAATTCTTATGAAAATGCCAACATAATTTTTCAAATAATTACAAAAAACAATTCTAAAATTCATATGGAACCAAAAAAAGAGCCTGAATAGCCAAAGCAATCTTAAGTAAAAAGAATAAATTTGGAAGCATCACATTACCTGACTTCAAGTTATAATACAAGGGTATCATAAACAAAACAGCATGGTACTGGTATAAAATTATAGACCAATGGAATATATTTACCAATATATTTACCAAAAATTAAATATATTTAAGAATAGATAGAAAATCCAGAAATAAAGCCAAATACTTATAACCAACTGATCTTTGACAAAATATACCTAAATTGGGGAAATAATTCAATAAATGGTGCTGGAAAAACTGGACAGCCACATGTAGAAGAATGAAACTGTATCCCTATGTCTCACAATATACAAAAGTCAATTCAAGATGGATTAAAGACTGAAAACTAAGACCTGATGGCATAAAATTCCAGAAGAAAACCTTTAAAAAACTCTTCTGAACATTGGGCTATGCAAAGGATTTATGATTAATACTCCAAAAGCAAAGGCAACATAAACAAAAATAAATAAATAGGACTTCATTAAACTGAAAAGCTTCTGCACACCAATAGAAATAATCATCAAAGTAAACAGATAACCCACAGAATTGGAGAAAATATTTGCAAACTATGCATCTAACAAAAAACTAATATCCAGAGTCTACAAAGAACTCAAATCAGAAAGAAGAAAACAAAATCTCACCAAAAGTGATCAATTTATATGTAGATCTGCCATTTGATGTACCAGGATTAACAATCCAAGTTAAATATAACTAAAAGAATTCATTATTAGCAGATTTGTCTTACAATAAATGCTACAGAGACTCCTTCAGACTGAAGTAAAAGAACAACTAGGCAGTAATTTGAATCCAAATGAAAATTAGAGATCATTGGTAAAGGTAACGTTATGAGTAAATATAAAATACAGTATTAATGTATTCTTAATAACTTCATTTTATACTAACTTATTAAAATAAAATTACATAAAGCAATAATTATAAATGTGTATTTGTATGACAACAATAAAGAAAGAGGGAGGGTCCAGAGCTATACAAGAGTAGAGTTTGGAGATATGATTAAAATTAAGATTGTATTAATCTCACCTAGATTGTTACGAATTAGAATGTTAATTGTAATCTCTAGAAAAACAACACTAAAGAAACAGCTGAGAAAATGTATTAAAATGAAACAATATAGTTAAATTGGAGAAAATATCTATTTAACACAAAATAATATAGTAATGGAATGATAAAGAAGTAGGAAGACATAAGACATATAGAAAACAACAAAAGTGAGATTTAAACGCTACCAAATCACTTAATATGCTAAATTTAGATGCATTAACACTGTGATCTAAAGGTAGATATTGGTTGAGGCTGGGAGCACTGGCACATGCCTGTAATCTTAGCACTTGGGAGATTGAGGTGAAAGAATCACATGAGGCCAGGAGTTCAAGACCAGTCTGGGCAACATAGTGAAACCCATCTCTATAAAAACAGACACACACACACACACACACACACACACACACACTTTGTTTAAAAATTAGCCAGGAGCGGTGGTGCACACCTATAGGATTAGACAGGAGGATCACTTAAGCCCAGGAGTTCAAGGCCACAGTGAGCTATGATCATGCCACTGCACCCCAACCTGAGAGACAGAGTGAGACACTGTTTCTGGAAAAAAAAAAAGTAGGCAGATTTTAGAAAAATGGACAAAAAATGGGATCCAACTGAGTGCTGTATACAAGAGACACATCAAGGTTTAAAATACACAAATTGTTGGAATATAATAGAATAAAAAAGGTATACCACAAATGCAGTTACGAAAGATAAAATAGGCTACAAAAAATTATTTCTAGGAGCCTAAAAAGACATTTTACAATGATGAAAAGGTTAATCTGTCATAAAGACATAATAATTTTAAACCTATGTGTGCCTAAAAATGTACTCTCAAATTTATAAAGCAAAAACAGAATTAAAGGGAGAAAAAAGATAATTAAGTGCTAATAGTTGGAGACTTTAGTATCCACTTTCAATAATGAACTGAACTAAACAGAAGATTGTAAATTGTAAACCAAGACCAAAAATGACTGAAAAAATTCTCAATCAGTTTTAGGGTTTATTGGGCCAAACTTGAGGATGCACCCAGAAAAAAAAAAAGGCAAGTTACAGTACAATCTGTGACCTGCACTTTTTCCAAGAAGGTTTTGAGGGCTTCAGTATTTAAAGACAAGAAAGTGAGGCAGGAAGAGAAAGAGAAAAGAAAAAAAAAGCCCTGCTCACTCTTTTGTCTTTAAATACTGATATCCTCAAAACGTTCTTCGAAAAGAGGTTACATTCTTGTGTAACCACAAGGTAACTGGTTACCTTCTTATGAGGCTTTGATTCACACTCACTGAATCTACATTTTACATGTAAAAAGAAGTGGTGGAGGAACCAACCTTTAATTATGCATTGGGATTGTACTCTGTTAATCTACATTTTACATAACACAAAGTAATCATGTAAAATTGTATCTCTTGTAACAAAACTAAATCAGTTTTTGCATGACTCAGTTCCCAAGCCTAACTTTCCCTTTGGCATAGTGGATCTGGGATCTTGAGATTTTATTTTTCTTTTACATAACCCCACCACCATTGTTCAAAATATTTTGGTGAAAGCACTGTAAAAGAAAATGAGTTTCTGGTCACAGACTCGATCTGATCCCTTGTCACTAGGACGTTTTATTCCTAGAGATGATCTCAACCTTGAGCATGCAGTCTTTAGGATCTAATGTAAACACGGGAGCCTATCCAACTCCCAAAGATCAGAGGTTCTTGGCCTTGCTAACCCTGAAGAATGGGGAAAGGGGCTCTGGAGGTGCAGTGAGTTTGCCATTTGAATAAATATGGTGGACCCAAAGAGTTTTGCAGAGAAGCAAGTTATTAGACAGAGAGAGAGAGAGAGAGAGAGAGAGAGAGAGGGAAAGGAGAAAAAGACAGCTCCCATGCTGCTGTGGGAGAGGACCCAGAGTAGGAATCTGTATAGGTAGGAACAGCTGGAGTTTTAACCCTTGAGTTATTCACTCCCCATTCATGTTCTCATCCAATGAGAGGAGTTCTTTCAAGCTTCCTCTGGAGTGATTGATCTTTGACTCTGATACCAGATTAGCTACTTGGTCCACAACTCTGAGTTACAGAGCTTCCTTCTCCCAGAGCTTTTGGCGGGTTTTTTGGGACAAAGAAGCCTCACCTGGCTTTCCCTACCCAGCCTGCAGGCTGTAAACCCAGACAAAAAACTTTACATTTGAAACGCCTCTGGTTCCTGGATGGAGTCATGGAGCTGGGAAACTCCTGCCTTTGAAACCACGCACTTCGTGGACCAGGAAGAGAAGCTTGTATAACACAGTCCTTCATTAATATTTAAATATGTGAGAAGCAGCCATAGCTGGAGGGAGAAAGAGAGATCCAGCAAAATCAAAAATCTCATTTTTACATTGAATCCTGGGATCAGAAAAAGAAGGAAACATTATGGGATGAGACAGTGCAATGCTTCCTATGCACCTCATTGTAAGGATATTTCACCAGGGCTGTGGGGAACCCATAGCCTGCTCAAATGTCAGCCCATGTTTTAGCCATCATAAAGAGCAAAGGTCAAATTTTCTTATAATGCAAAGTAATTTCTGGTACCTCCCAAAGCCGAAAAGATGAAGTACCACAATGCAAAAGAATGCAGAGTTTTAGACTTATTGTGGTAGGAGTAATTAAGAAATTATTTTAGTCAGATAAAGAGCAAAAACTTCCCTTGGAAAGTTTTCTTTTCTTTTAAAGCAGCTCCGGAAAAGTTTCTTATCTAGCAGGAAAGCCCTGGCTCTGAATGTCAGGTGGCAACCTCAGATGTGCAAATGCAGGCCATTACAAACTGGGTCCACCTAAACATGGTGATTCTCACCACCTTCTTGCCCTTGCCCCACATGTTCCTGGCAACATGGCTGCCCCCACATACCACCACTTGTGTAGAACATCATGGCACCCTACATTTGCATATTAAAAGGCTAGGATAGGAGGGTCAGTTTTTTCATGGACTAGGTGAGTAACTTGCCTGATCAAATCAACCCTCTCAGCCCTATGCAAATCAGACACCACCTCCAACCTCCTCATATAAGCAGCAAAGTTTCTGCCACATATGGGGGTCTTCTCTCTTGGCTTTGGAGCCCCCTCCCTCTGTCTCTGTACAAGGGAGCTTCTTCTTTCTTTCTTCTCCCTTCTTTCTTGCCTAGTAAACTCTCTACTCCTTAAAACAACTCCATGTGTATGTTATGTTACTTTACCTAATTCATGCAAGACTGGAGCCCTGGTGTTCCTCCACTCATTGAAGCCATATCACCATGACTCTTGAAGCTCTGCAAAGAAACCAGAGGACCCCAGAAAAGGGGTAAGTGCACCTTTATTCTGAGTTCTTTAAGGCGTCTGAGTCATTAGAAGCCTTCTGTACAACTTTTCACTTGGCATTTATTATAGTAAGGGGAAGGACGAATACACGGGAATAAAAGTAAATGAAAGAACAATTTTTAAGAAAAGGAACAGAAAAACCATGTACAAGCATTTATTTTAAAAGGTTTTAGTCAACTAAAAAAAAAAAATTCCCCAAACAGGATTCAAAAAGAGACAAGCATAAAAGACTTATATATATATATATCATCCATATATCAGACACCTATATATATATAAGCTATGTATATATTTAAAATAATATATGTGTATGTGTTTATGTATATGTGTGTGTATGTATTTATATTTATAAGCCCACCATGCCCCACCCTGGTGCCAACACCACCGCAGGTATGAAAGCACAGAAGGAGGCCAGAGCCCCACCAGCCCACCCTAAATGAAGACTGCTGCTGCTGTCAGTGTCTGCATGGAGGATGACAGCCCTGGGCCTGCCAGCACTCCTATCCAACCACCAAAGTATGCACCATGCTGTGCTGACATTGCTGCTGGCGTGAGTGAACAAGCATGGATCCTGCTGCCACTGCCTGACAAAGTGCGTTGGCTGGGACTACCCTTTGAAGTTTTGTTGCCAGTGGTCTGAGAACACCTTATCCCCTTCAGTGAAGCAGATTCCCAACTTTGATGGTCCAAAGAACAAAGCTGGGAGCCCTATACCAGCCTCCCAGAGTGCACAACCCAGGAGTGCTGAGCTGAATCTTGGCCCCCACAAAAATCTATCAGAAACAAAGTCAATCAACTGCACTCGTTTTATACCACAGCAAACCCCCAATGACATCAAACAAGAGCAAAACAAAAATAAAAACCCATCCAAAGGACAGTAACTTCAAATATCAAAGGAACTTCAGGCCACACAGATGAGAGTCGGTGCAAGAACTCTATCAATTCAAAAAGCCAGAGTGTCTTCTTACCTCCTAATGACTGTACTAGTTCCCCAGCAATGGTTCTTAACTGGACTGAAATGGCTGAAATGATAGACATATAATTTAGAATATGGATAGGAACAAATATCATTGACAATCAAGAGAAAGTCAAAACCCAATCCAAGGATTTAAAAGAATACAATAAAATAATACAGGAGGTGAAAGATAAAATGACCATTTTAAGAAAGCATCAAACTGAGCTAATAGTGCTGCAAAACTCACTTCAAGAATTTAAAAATACAATTGCAAGTATTAACAGCAGAATTGACCAAACTGAAGAAAGATCTCAGAGCTTGAAGACCAGCTGTCTGAAATAACTCAGTCAGATAAAAATACAGAAAGAACAATAAGAGAGTAAACAACTCCTCCAAGAAATATGGGATTATTAAGTGAAGCAGTTTTCCAGGCAAGAGGCAATCTAAATTATAATAATATTTTTGGCAATATATAAGAAGCACAAAACTTATTAATACACTGACCAAAAATAATAAAGAAAAAAGAAAGAAATATGGGATTATGTAAAGAGACCAGATCTATAACTCATTGGTGACCCTGAGAGATAGGGAGAAATAGCAAGCAACTTGAAAACATATTTCAGGATGTCACCAATGAAAATCTTCACAACTCTGCTAAAGAGTCCAACATTCAAATTTGGGAAATGTAGAGAAGCCCTGTAAAATAACATACAAGAATTCTATCTCCTCAACACATAGTCATTCGATTTTCCAAGGTTGAAATGAAATAAAAAATATTAAAGGCAGCTAGAGAGAAGGGGCAGATCTCCTACAAAGGGAACTGCATCAGCCTAACAGTGAATCCTTTAGCATAAACCCTACATGTCAGAAGAGAATGGGGGCCTATTTTCAGCAATCTTAAAGAAAAGAATTTCCAACAAAAATTTTCATATCTAACCAAGGTAAGCCTCATAAGCAAAGGAGAAATAAGAACCTTTTCAGACAAACATATGCTAAGGGATTTAATTACCAGTAGACCTGCCTTACAAAAGGTCAAGAATGGAGTGCTAAACATGGGAAAGAAAGACTTTTACCAGCCTTTACAAAAACACATTTATGTACATAGACCAGTGACACTATAAAACAATCACACAAACAGGTCTGCATAATAACCAGCGAACAACATGATGACAGACAAATCTGAACAAATCAATACTAACTCTAAGAGTAAATGGGCTAAATGCTCCAACTAAAAAGGCATAGAGTGACAAGTTGGATAAAGAAGGAAGACCTAACAGTATGCTGTCTTCAAGAGATCCAGCTCACATGCAATGACATCCATAGTCAAAGTAAAGGGGTGGAGAAAAATCTACCAAGAAACTGGAAAATAGGGAGAGATCCAAGATGGCCGATTAACAACAGTTCAGGATTGTAGCTCCCAGTGAAAGCACAGAGAGCGAGTGGAAGCCGCAATTTCACACGAATTTCTGTGGCCCACAAACTGGGAGATTCCTGGTGGAGGAGCCACACGGGTCTCCAGCACGACTCTTTTGGCCGGCGCAGCTGTTTTGCCGGTGCCCCGGCGCGGTGCAGCGCTTCTCAGTGCAGAGTATATGCGACTGGGTGCCCTTGGAGTTGGGATCCGCTGGTCCCATCCCCACAAGGAGAACAGCAATTGGAAGCGCTGAGGACTGAGAGTTTCACAGTAAGCACAGCTGAACCTGGGAAGGCCAAGCTCTGTGGGAAAGGGGCATCCGCCAAAGGGAAACTAAGAAACAGAAAAAACTTCATCACCAACAAGCTGGACATTCACTCAGACCCAATCTGAAAGTCGGCAATTATAAAGACGACAGGTGGATAAATCCACAAAAATGGGAAGAAACCAGTGCAAAAAGGCTGAGAACACCCGAAATCAGAACGCCTCTCCTCCTACAGGGGATCGCAGCTCCTCATCAGCAAGAGAACAAGGCATGACGGAGAATGAGTG